>QLTV01002540.1:1995754-2013219 GCA_003457575.1 Thermophis baileyi | reverse complement strand
CTATAATTCTTTTATGATCTTTCTATTTTTCTTTTTCTCTATCTATCATCTATCTATCTATCTATCTATCTATCTATCTATCTATCTATCTATTCATTTATCTTTCTATCATCTATCTATCTATCTATCTATCTATCTATCTATCTATCTATCTATCTATCTATCATCAATATCTATCTATCCATCTGGGGTTGACTTGAGTCTCTGGTGGCCACACAATGACTCCAAACTGATGACACATATTGCTCTGCCCACCAGCTCTGCCTGCTTTTCTCCTACAGGTATGAAATATAACCAAGAATTCATATGCATATAAAGATCCATCACATGCAGTGATGTATCAATCTCATCTATCTAACTTGCTACCTTTATTTCAGATTTAGCCTTCGATATGTGCTCCTTTTACACTGACATTCTTGCACATCTAGAAGGTGTGAATAGGTAGAGGATTTGGCCAGTTCCAGTTTTCCCACTAAAATAATCTTTGCATTATACTATGCCTAAATTCATAGAATATTGAGATTGGAAACATGCTGTTAAAAAAGCTACATTGGAACATTTTAAAAAAATGTGCCTTACTATCTCTCCTTTCCTCCCTCACAATCATCAGATATTTAAATGACTGAAGTTACTTTTTTCCCCAGGCTGATCCTCAAAAATTTTCCGTCTCCAACACAATCATTTCAGTTCCAAAATCTGGGTTGCGAAAATGGAAATGAAGTAGTTTCAACTCAATTCTACTGTGTAATAAAAAAAGGAGGAGAGATAGGGAGGGTTGAAACTGCATTACTCAGCAGATTTTGTGGCCATGAAAAGGCTTATTGAACAGCTAGTGAAGTGGAGCCTAGGTTAAATAACTCACTGTCAGCTACCAGTTGTCATAAAAGATTAGACACAGCAGTTGAACACATAAAATTGTTAATTTGATTCTGCATTTGTATTCCTCTTTGATGTATGTTTCAAAGGTTTCCACCTCAGCTGCTACAGATTACCTATTATGGACTTTTCTATCATCATTTATGAATAAAACACACCGAGAGAGATGCACACACAAATACAAAAACGAGGGAAGCGAGAAGTCATCTTTACAACGGTTTTTCCCAAACACAATGTAGCATCTATTCCCCAAAAGCAATAGATGGTTTTAAGATAATTGTAATCAAAATAAAAGAGTGTAGGAAGTTAGCACCTACCCCCCTCCTAGAGGAATGAAATGTTTTAGGAAATATTAAAAAAGGCAGAATATTATATTTCCCTGGCTGAGAAATGGAGAAACAGTTTTTTAGGCAGAAAATAGACTCTTAATAGCCCCCACCTTTGTCAATGGACCATTAAGACCAGAGCAAACTCACTCAATCCCCCCACCTTTGTCAATCTGTTCTTTGCTGGGCAGTCTATTCTACATAACAAAGAAGAACCATAATAGGAATCCCAAAGCCATCTCACCACATGGCACCTGAGAAGATTACATCAGCCAAGCCTGGTGGGACACAGACAAAAGCCTACAAAGTTAGCTAAGACCCCCGCCCCCTGGGAGTCTGATAGCCAATGGGATACATTTTTCTTGTACAGGAACAGGAAACTCTTAAGGTGGGGCCCAACAGAGGGTATAAAACTCTCAGCATCTCAGCCCTTCTCTTCTTCTTCAACATCTTTGAGGCATGTGATCCCCCTTTTCCCCAGGACCTCAAACCATGTGATCCTGCTGTCCACCATTATGTCATCTTTCCAAACAGCCTCCATGCTTCCAGTCTCTTTTTCCCCACTTGGAACTGAACCCAGGAGGATATTTCATACAAAAGTCAATTGAGACTATTTATAAATATCTTCTGCCCATCACTCCAGGATATGAATTCTGGGGGAGTTTTTGTGTTATTTCTAATTTTTTCCCCTCTGATACCTATATTGCACCTATTGCAAGATTTTTTTCAAAGTTTTTCTTCCAATAGGATTGCTGAAAATAAAGCTTTTTTAACTAAAAGGTTCATAGGATATATATTTAAACTATTTTAGGAGAATGAATATTAAAGATGTCATTGCTGCAAAGCATCAAAAATAGCTAAATGTACTCTCTTGACAATTATAAACTGGTTCTAGATTATGTCTTTAAGAAACTATTTCCTTGGCTAATCAAAATTAAACCTTTTGACAGCAGAAAGAAAAATAAATAAATCCAAGAATCCCAAGAGGAAGTTTCTTTAGCACTTTGTTCTTTGTTGTACCTCTTGCTTGAAAGCTCCACCTGTTATGGGGCTTATTAATTATGGACCATCTGTTCCTACACGCTGTGATGAAAAATAACTGACTGAACATGAAACATGCAACTTCATATCTCTTCTTACAGTTGTAACTGTGGCTATTATCTCAAAACATTTTCAACTCGTCTCTTCTCAATATCAATCTTGCAGTTTTTAATGCAAACAGTGAACCTTCAGAAATCGTGGGTGCTCCATCACTGGAGGTTTTTAAGAAAAGACTTGGCAGTCACTTATCTGAAATGGTCTAGGGTCTCCTGCCAGAGCAGGGGGGTGGACTAGAAGACCTCCAAGGTCCCTTCCAACTCTGATTTCTAATTTCATTCCCATATATTTGGTTCACTTTATCATGTTTTGGACAAAGTCTTCCCATGTGTTGTAATGAAAACAGAGATAAGAACTAGCAATGGTTATCAATAAGCAAAAGGGACTTCAATATTCAAATAGAATTTTGGGAATCACATGTCCAATTATATCCTGTGCTTATTTATTCCAGCATCCTTTCCCTCTCTCCCTCCGTAGCAGTTTGATAGACTATTTGCTGCTAGATGGCAGTTAGGGAGAGACGTCACAGATAGATGGAGATGCTTCTCCATCTGTCCCTGTGTTTCATCCACATGGAATAGGATAGAATATAGAATAGGATACTTTGTTGGCCAAGTGTGATTGGAAAAGTTGTCAAGTTGTCTCCAGTGCAGAAGCTCTCAGTCTACATGCAAAACAACAGAGCAATAATAATCAGAGCTGAGGTGGCGCAGTGGTTAGAGTGCAGCACTGCAGGCTACTTCAGCTGACTGCTAGCTGCAGTTCGGCGGTTCAAATCTCACCGGCTCAAGGTTGACTCAGCCTTCCATCCTTCTGAGGTGGGTAAAATGAGGACCCAGATTGTTGGGAGCAATATGCTGACTCTGTGAACTGCTTAGAGAGGGCTGTAAAGCACTATGAAGCGGTATATAAGTGCTATTGCTATTGCTATAATTGTAATAATGATACCAATAAGAGGACGTAGTAGAGAAGATGAGAAGCATAATACAGCCATACCCTATGGGTAAATGTACTACTAGTAGTAGAAGAACAAGATGCGATCATAAAGATATTCTAATGTACATTTTATCAACCTTAAGAAAAATATGTAAGAGCCCTTCTTTTTTACAAAAAGAAAAAAGTTGGTGAGCTTTAATTGGTTTGGAAATATCTTAGAAGTGGTTCGTTGATTAGCAGCAGATCTCATAACAATACGTTTGAAAGTGGAAAAAGATAATTCTGAAATAAAGATGCAATGTGACAAACAAAGAAATAATTCTTTGTAGAATATATGCAGTGAAGTGTTTGTGGGAATTAGAAAGCTGTTTCCTTTGAGGCACGATAGGTAATTGGTTAGCTCTGCATTTAGTATTGTTTTAATTTATTGCTGTCTCAATTAAATGGTCCATGATAAAACAAACACTGCATTTGGAATGAACGTAAGCTAAGCAAATCTAATTTGCTGCATTTTAAGAATCTTCGCGAAAACAAATCTTTTACATCTAATTATAATTACTTTTTAATGTTTCATTTGACCTAACAGGGTGGTCTGGAGTAGAGCAACAGCCTTTTGTTTGATAAAAGTATCATTAGGAAAGCAACAGCAGATTTGGAGCAGTTCTTTGTAGTGAAAAACCTAGCTCAGCATTCACAAATCTAGTCATTTCTTTTAATAATTGCCGCCCTTTCTGCCATATTCCCCTTATTTTAGACCTTTCTGCAGTCAGTTATTAAGCAGGTTTCAACCACCAAAGCTGTATATCCAGTAGTTATATTCTTATATATCCATAGGTCTTATCTATCCATGTTTCCATTTTGGTTGTCTTCTGTCTTATAATCTGCACATTTTTATTTTCTACATCAGACAAAATTTGTTTCACTACTTAGTGCTGTAAATCTCTCAAAATATTCTCTCATTCCTTCCTTAACATCTTTTTTGGGGGATGGGAGGGGAAGGGACAAATCTGATGAAAACTAAAGCCCTGGAAAGATTTCAAGGAGAGCTGAGTAAAGTTTAGGGGCTGCAATCTAGCCTTCCATCTTCTGAAGGGCAGAAGGAAGCATCTAGAGATGGTTCTCAGACATTTAATGATTTAATCCAGGTGGCCTTAACGACTCACTAAAAGAATGCAAATGACCAGCTGTCTGCAAGGAGCATAAATCCTTCCATTCCCCACCATCCAGTCAGAGCTGAAGAAGCTTCTTGGAGGAGAAACAAAACCAGAAAGAAAAACCAGAAAGTCCAGTTGCCTCTGGAAAAAGCACCTTTGGGACAGCCAATGGCCAATTGTTCCCCTGGCATTCCTTTCTCCAAGCCCCACAACTTTCTCATAAGTAGTCCTTAGCTGGCAAAATAAGGGGGAGTGCCCCCTGATCTACTAGTTTAAAGGGCCCTCTTTCTCTCACATCCCTGTGCCACATGCCAAGATAGGCATTTAAATGTCTCTGAGTTAGTTTGTTAGCTTCCTCTCCTTCTTTCCACTCTTTCCTCTATTTCATTGTATTTATAGCTCGGGTCAATTAGACTGTAACCTACAGGAAGCCTATCTGAGAGAGTGTGAAACAAATAAGTTCACTAGCTATTTTCTCCATGAGATAGATAGGAAGTACTAATCAGTGGTGGGATTCAAAAATGTTTACTACCGGTTCTGTGGGTGTGGCTTGGTGGGCATGGAGTGGCTTGATGGGCGTCAGGGGTGGGTTCTAAATTTTTTACTACCGGTTCTGTGGGCATAGTTTATTTTGTGGGTGTGGTTTGATGGTCATGTGACTGAGTTGGCATGGCCAACTTGATGTCACTCATGTCCACACCCACTCACAAGACCCCCCACCAAGCCACACCCACAGGAAAAGGTAGGAAAATTTCCCCTCCTTTAGCGGCCCCACCCCATCCCCTGCTTCATTTGCCACCCCCAAATTGTGCCCCACTGCGAGACACGCATCTTACCGGAGACTGGCAGCTCCATCACGTCTCTCAGCCATTGCGTGCAGGGTGAGAAGTTGTTAATTGCCTCGCACTCATGAGAAGTTTTTTACTTTGCAAGGTTTTTCCCTGCATGCAACGGCTGAGAGACGACCCGGAGCTGCCAGTCTCCAGTAAGATGCGCGTCTTGCGGCCCTCCCTTCCATTTTACCTTTCTTTAACGCGCCATCCTCGCGGCCTGTGGAGGAAGAAGCCTCCGTGCCGCAAAGCCCTCGCGGAGGCAGGAAGCAGTGGTTTCATTTGCTGCCTGTGAGCTGCGGGCGGCGAGCAGCAGAGTGAGTAAGCCAGTGATCTGCCGGCTGCCTCTAATCTGCAGTTTACTCATGAGCACCATGCTCATGAGTAAACGTGCTCACAAGTAAACTGCAGATTAAAGAAAGGTAAAAGGAAAGTGGGGTGGGGTGGGAGAGATGTGCGTCTCGCAGTGGGGCACAATTTGGGGGTGGAAGATGGGGTGGGAGGGCTGCGAGACACGCATCTTACTGGAGACTGGCAGCTCTGGGTCGTCTCTCAGCTGTTGCGTGCAGAGAAAAACCTTGCAAAGTAAAGAAAAACTTCTCGTGAGTGCGAGGCAATTAACAACTTCTCGCCCTCGCGAGAAGTTTTTCTTTACTTTGCAAGGTCTTTCCCTGCACGCAACGGCTGAGAGACATGACTGGGGACTGGTTCGGGGGCGTGGCCAGCCAGAGATCACTACCGGTTTGAGGAACCACGCCAAATTTCTGCTAATGGTTCTCCTGAACCGGTCCGAACCAGCAGCAACCCACCACTGGTGGGCGTGGCTTGGTGGGCATGGCAGGGGAAGGATACTGCAAAATTCCCTCCCCACTCCAGGGGAAGGATACTGCAAAATCCCCATTTCCTCCCGATCAGCTGGGACTCGGGAGGCAGAGAATAGATGGGGCAGGGCCAGTCAGAGGTGGTATTTACCGGTTCTCCAAACTACTCAAAATTTCCGCTACCGGTTCTCCAGAACTGGTCAGAACCTGCTGAATACCACCTCTGAAGTACTTCCCTATTACCTCTGCCTTTAAGCCACTATGGAGTTCTGAGTGAAGATGGGGGTAATTTTCTCCATAGTGTAGTAAAGAAACATAGAGCTGACTTTGGAGAATGTATGAGTGAGTAATTTGGGGATGGGATGGAAGAAGAGCAAGTCATTGAAGAAGGACCTGATCCAGAGATCTTGCAGTCCAGAGACTGAAGCAACTCAAGATTCCTTGATTTTGCTTAGTACACTATGGGACAGAGGGAAACCTAGACAGGTTTTCCAGATTCTGCTGTAGTTTCCAATCACAAATAAAGCTCCCATTCCTGGTGGTGTGTGTGTGTGTTTCATTACCTCCAAGGGTTGACAAATCCCAGCTCAGCTTTTCCACGAACTGATCACAAAAGCTTACCTCACTTAAAAAAAAAAGTCCCTCACAAAATATAACCTGAGAAAATAGATTACATCACAGATCATCTTCTGAAATTTGTGGTGCGTATTCTCCAGGATCAATTTAACCGAGGGTTTTCCTCAGTGGTGAAATCCAATTTTTTTTACTACCGGTTCTGTGGGCGTGGCTTGGTGGGCATTGTGTGGGTTGGTGGGCGTGGCTTGGTGGGTGTGATAGGGGAAGGATACTGCAAAATCTCCATTCCCACCCCACTCCAGGGAAAGGATACTGCAAAATCTCCATTCCCACCCCACTCTGGGGCCAGCCAGAGGTGGTATTTGCTGGTTCTCCGAACTACTCAAAATGTCCGCTACCAGTTCTCCAGAACCTGTCAGAACCTTCTTGATTTCACTCCTGGTTTTCCTGCTGCTTTCATAAGCAACTAGAGGTGAGATGTTCTATCAAACCGGAAAAGGTAGGTATTTATTTTGAAGCTTGGAGGATGGGACGCCTGAAACCTTCTGCTTAAATCGATTTAACTTAACACGGCCATCAGTTTCTTAGGAGAAAACCTATTTCTAACGGTTTTACTTTCTCTTATAGATTTTTGTTTAGTGTTTCTGCGACAACGCTTAAAGAGCATACCTGTTTTTCTTTTCAGCAATAATCCACCATAAGAAATACCGGCTGAAAACTTCTGCTTCGCAAGGCCCACTGAAATGGATGGGAGGAACACTTACGTGGTTGAAATTGATTGGACATTGCTAACTCCTACTCCTACCTAAGTGCCATTGTTCAAAATCAGTTGAAGGAAGAAGCAGGCTGCAAACTTAAGTTTCAGATGAAGAGGTCCAATATTTAGGAGAATGGATTTTTGTTACTTATTCATCTGAAGCCTAACCTTCCTAGCATGAGATATAAATCAATCTTTATCCCAAAGCACCTACTTTATACAGCTGTGCCCGAGCTTATTATTAATTTACCCAGTTCTGGCTTAGTAAGAGGACTGAAGATGATCAAGTGATACATCACATAAACAATTAAAAACAATCCTTCTAGCGTTCATGTGTTGAAGGGATGCAGAGCTCGTACGAAGTGCATCCGTCCTTGAATTTCTTTCTGCCATTAAGATTCAGACACTATAACAAATCCTAGCCCAAGTCTTTCATTTAGCATGGTATCAAGAAAGCTATGTCCCAATTTATCTTTATTATCATCGGGTAACTTGAGTTGACACAGGATTGATATTAAATGCAGTGATGGCAGATGGATTACATGAACAGGGCTGGCAAAAGATCCTTATCTTTCTCCCAAATCACAATGTCTCCTCTAATGTGACAGGTATTCCGGATTCTGCAACTAATACTGTTAATTTAATTTTGATGAACATTCCATAGAGTTCAGAAAGAATAATCTCCATCCTTTTGTTGGGCCGCTTTTATCAAAATGGGTGTCACACTCACATTGTCCTTCTCTCAAAGGCTTCCTGTAATATTAATGTTACCCCTAAATTCATAATAGTCAATGAATTCAATGAGATCATTCCTATTATCTATTCTTTTTAAGCTTATGAAGGCATTTTCTGGTCTCATCAGTGACAGCCTGGTCCCTGCTTTGCTCTTAAAGGATCCTATATCTGTCAATCGTTTATATTTTAGACATAGAAAAGAATTTCTAAGCAGTATTGAAAAGTCAATGAAAATACAATGAAATTTGTGTCTGAGTAAATTATATTCCTGCCCATTTTCTTCCATTGAAATGTGCTTATGTACATTATATATCCCTTTCTCCTATGATACATTATCGGCAAAGGCCTTATACAGTATAACTTATTATTGAAACTCATGTATTAAATTTAGATGCCATATAGAGCCTCTTCAGTAATGAGGGCATTAAATTTATATGAGTGGAATATAAATTTAATTAGCAAATAAATGAACTAGTTGGAGTAAGACACTTTCCGTGTTCTGCATTCATCCAGATTTTTGCTGGAAACCTTGGACATTGAGATGGTGTTTTTTCCACATTCCTGCTATCTGTGCCTTAAAAGATTCAGAAGAGGAATATTTCAAACATTTACCATGAAACTTTGCAAGGTTAATGTCTGTGATGATCAACTGCATTGAGCGTCTATGGAGATTTTCAGTCATCCAGGTCAGAATTGTCCCAAAGGTGCTTTTTGCAAGAGGCAACTGGACTTTCTGGATTTTCTTTTGATGTTTTGCTTCTCATCCAAGAAGCTTCTTCAGCTCTGACTGGATAGTGGGGAATGGAAGGATTTATACTCCTTGCAGACAGCTGGTCATTTGCATTCTTTTAGTGAGTTGTTAAGGCCACCTGGGGGTTTATCTGTGTCATCAGGATCACCTGAGTAGTGCAAATGGGTGTAGAGCCTTCTTGGGACTGCTGAAAGGACTATGTTGTAAGATAGATGATGTCGTATCCCTCCCCCTCTGTTGAGAGAGGACTGTTCAGTTTTGACATAGATGGCCTCTTTGACCCCTCTTTCAAACCAGTGGTCCTCTCTGTCCAAAATGTAGACTGCTGTCTTCAAAAGAGTGGCCTTTGTCTTTTAAATGCAGATGGACAGTTGAATCTAGTCCTGATGGGTTTGTTCTCCTATGTTGTGCCATGCGTTTATGAAGTGGTTGTTTTGTTTCCCCAATGTACAGATCTGCACATGGCTCACTGCATTGTACTGCGTATACCATGTTACTCAGTTTCTGTCTAAGCGTGTTTTATCCTTGGGGTGGACAAGCTTCTGCCTTAGTGTATTCCTAGGTTTGAAGGGTACTACTTTGAGTTTTTATCCTATTCTGTCAACCAAATTAGAAGCTTTAGATGGTTCGTTATGTACACATTATAGCCTGTAGTCTAATCTTGTCAAACTGAATCTCAGATTAGGTTAAATCACATTCTGTTGCCTTGCCTTTGGATTTCATATCTGAACTGAGTCTTAGTTGCTTCTAATGAATACATAGAACCCTTTGAACAGGAGAAGGTAAGTAATAATGAATTTTGGTTGATAACAGGTGATAAACATCAAAAACATTTTATTTAAATTCTGAAGAAAGCCCTTTCTTCTTACAAAGAAACGTGTACCAGACCAATTAAACGATGTCCATATCATGTTGCTATAATCTCTTTCTTTCTTTTTTTTATTCTCTTTTTATTCAGTAAAGACTAGCATCATAAAGGATGGGATAAGTTCACAAATCTTAATTGGTCATTAGTCTTATCTTGCAAGATGCATGGTAATTACAAGATATTTTCATATTTTGTGGCTTAATGCAACAATTAGCGTCACCCTTTTTATTTTAAAATTTTTATTGATAGACCAGGAATGACTAGAAAGAAGTTTAGAAAGCCATTAAGTCATAGTTGTACTTCTTTTCTAGTTGCTCCAGGGGCTGATAAATATTTGACTGGAGAACTGGATTAAATTTAATTTTCAAGCCGTTATTTCCCATTTCTTGTCCTGAATTTATTACTGAAAAAGTGGGCCATCCATCTCTATAGCTGTTCCATTTTTTTTCCAGCCACCAAAACACGAGTTCTTTGAACCAGCCTGTTTTTTATTGACGATGGGAGTATGGTAACCTCCAGACCTGCTAGGAAGACGAACCTTTGATCAGTGGATGTGCCATTTATCCTACTGAAATTGCCTCTTCAGCTTTATTGGGGATATTGGCATTACCGTGGTTATTTTTGTTCGTTGCAAAGTTGTGTCCGACCTATCGTGACCCCATGGACAACGTTCCTCCAGGCCTTCCTGTCCTCTATCATCCCCCGGAGTCCATTTAAGCTCACGCCTACTGCTTCAGGGACTCCATCCAGCCACCTCATTCTCTGCCATCCCCTTCTTCTTTTGCCCTCAATCTTTCCCAGCATTAGGCTCTTCTCCAGTGAGTCCTTCCTTCTCATTAGGTGGCCAAAGCATTTGAGTTTCATCTTCAGGATCTGGCCTTCTAAAGAGCAGTCAGGGTTGATCTCCTCTAGTACTTATTTGTTTGATCGCCTTGCAGTCCAAGGGACTCGCAGGAGTCTTCTCCAGCACCATAGTTCAAAGGCCTCAATTCTTTGGCGCTCAGCCTTTTTTATGGTCCAACTTTCACAGCCATACATTGCAACTGGGAAAACCATAGCCTTGACTATACGCACTTTTGTTGACAGGGTGATATCTTTGTCTGTTCCTTGTAATATGAACAGCTTTCAAATCAGAGCCACAATTCATTAGGGAACAGGCCTGAACATTCCAGTTGTAGAGAAATGCCAATCTCAATGTCACTGTTTCGTTTTTCTTTTCTTCACTTTGCCCTTTCCATGTCTGCAACGATTTGCATTATTTTTTTAAAGGTTCCATCCATATTTTGATCATATTTCTAATATAAAAAGGCAAAGGTAAAGATTTCCCCTGTCCAGTTGTGTCCGACTCTAGAAACCTAATAGAATAACAGAGTTGGAAGGGACCTTGGAGGTCTTCTAGTCCAACCCCCTGCTTAGGCAGGAAACCCTACACCATTTCAGACAAATGGTTATCCAATCTCTTCTTTAAAACTTCCAGTGTTGGAGCATTTATGACTTCTGGAGGCCAGTTGTTCCACTGATTAATTGTTCTAACTGTCAGGAAATTTCTCCTTAGTTCTAAGTTGCTTCTCTCCTTGATTAGTTTCCACCATTGCTCCTTGTCCTGCCTTCAGGTGCTTTGGAGAACAGGTTGACTCCCTCTTCTATGTGGCAGCCCCTGAGATATCGCTACCATTCTTTATATGTTTTAGTGGCTGGTCCCCTAATAATCTTTGTTGTTCTTCTCTGCACTCTTTCTAGAGTCTCAACATCTTTTTTACATCGTGGCAACCAAAACTGGATGCAGTATTCCAAGTGTGGCCTTACCAAGGCATTATAAAGTTGTATTAACACTTCACGTGTTCTTGATTCTATCCCTCTGTTAATGCAGCCTAGGTCTGTGTTGGCTTTTTTGGCAGCTGCAGCACACTGCTGGCTCATATTTAAATAATTGTCCACTAGGACTCCAAGATCCCTCTCACAGTTACTACTATTGAGTGAGGTACCACATATACTGTACCTGTGCATTTTGTTTTTCTTGCCTAAATGTAGAACCTTACTCTAGGGGGCAGTGACTGTCACAAGTTTGGTCCTGACTGGCTCAAAGTTGACTCAGCCTTCAATCCTTCTGAGGTTGGTAAAATGAGGACTCAGATTGAGGGCAATATGTTGACTCTGTAAACCACTTGGAGGGGGCTGCAAAAGCACTGTGAAGTGGTATATAAGTCTAATTGCTGTTGCCATGACATACAAAGCTGTTTGTCTACTTTTGTCATACTATTTTTGTTTGCTATTTTTTTTAATGAAGTGTTTGTCTTCTAAGCTACCTTGCAAAACTGAGGTGTTCTTTTTTTAACCGTGGATGTTTTGGCGTCAAACTTCACTACAGAAGTGTAGCAACGTAAATTCAGATTAAAATATTTTGAGTCAAACCATGCTGTTCTACGGCACTAATGAGAGAACAAATGGTAAAGAAGAATTCAATGAGACATATTGGATCGCATTGCAAATTACCCATAAGATTTTGCAAAGCTGAAGTTCACAAATTGATTCATCTAATACAGCTAAGATGGAGCAATGGCAACTGAGTTCTTTAAAAAGATGCTCACTGGAGATGCTAAGGTTTAGATGAGACAAGCATTCTGTGACGCCTTTGTGGAAAATGATCTAATATCTCCTTTTTACAAAAGTAAGATTGCATTTGCAACTTAGAGAGGGAAGTTAAACTTCCTTTTGCATAGCATTAATTTTCTTGTATTCCATTTCAGGCTACAAAACCACACACACATACCTGGGAATAACTAGGATTGAACTTGGTGGCTCTTACTTTCTGATTTGATATGAGTGGAGCTGAGCTACACATTTCATTGACTTACTGAGTTTGCTTCTGAGTAGACTTAGAGTAACTTTAGAATAACTTCATTGTCACTTTGAATGTACACTAATCGGCATACATTAAAATGAAATTTCATTGCATACAGCTCTCAAAGGGTCAACACCTCCAATACACACTACATAAACATGACAAAATAAATAAATACAAAATTATGCACATACCCACATATATTATATGACACAGAGAAACAACACAGTCTAGTTTGAATGTACACATATACATGGCGAGAAAAATGAATCTTGTGAGTTCATCAGACGGATGGCATAAGGAACAAAGCTGCTACAGAATCAGGTAGTCCTGATAGAAATACTTCGAAACCTCCTCCCAGAGGGGAGCAACAGAAACAGACCGTAAAGTGGGTGTGTGGGGTCTCTAACAATGCTTTGAGCTGTAAGCACTTAGCGCTTATAAGCAGTATCCTGAATAACAGGAAGAGAGCTTCCTATAATCTTCTCTGCTGTCCTTACCACTCTCTGTATGGACTTTCTATCTGAGGCACTGCTGCCACCAAACCAAACAATTACACAGTTTGTTAAAATGCTCTCAATCGTGCCTCTGTAAAAAGTGGGCAGGACAGAAGGAGAAATATGTGCTCTCCTCATCCGATGCAGGAAATGCAGATGCTTCACTAAGATATGTATTATGAACAAAAAGTGAAGCCATGGGGTCATGGCTAAAAATGGAAATAAATCTCCACTAAGGGGTTAAGCTGTTTTTAATCTAAACATGACATAGCACACCAATGATTCATGACTATCCTAACTGGGCCAAACTTTTAGTCCATGGAAGTAGGCTATTAATTTGAGACACCCAAAAGTGGAAAGATTCTAATCTTTAATGCTATGGGCAAAAACAATATATGTCGTTTGTTAAACACATCACTTTGTCTGCTAGTTTGTTTGTCTGTTGCTGATACTTAATTATTCTTCATAATTTGGAGATGTTTGCTAGGTCTTTGCTATTTTTGCTGTGTATCACTTGAGTAAGTTCTTCTACGCAGCCTTTGCTCTCTTGATTCTATGCTCGTACAGTGTGGGGAATAACTAATTGGTAAGTTGCTAGGTTTATTATAAAGTTTCTTTGTATACAATAGCATCCACGTAAAAGAATCCTATATCAGGCCAATTAGTTTTTCATGCCACCCGATGGTAGTAATTTCTCATTTAAAAAAAATCCCAATAAAATAATGATTTACCACTTTATTTTTTTAAGCATGTGAATTTGATTGGAGACCTTCTGAAGCAGGGCAATTGACCCAGACGTATCCAACCATTTTTCAAGCAGAAAGATTATCCAAGTATTTCCACTGCTGTGCAGCGGCTGACTTTGCTGCTAATAGCAGGTAAATAATACTTTTTTTTTGCTTCATAACTTTGTATTCATTCCATCAAATGTATGCCATAAACCTAAATGTGTTCATGAATGAGAGAAGTCATGTAACACACCAACTAGGCATGTAGCAAGGACAGCCAGAGACCAGGGTCACTGAGAGTTGGGGCTGAACACTGCGGGTCAAGCAGGATAGGATTGTATTATGTCACTTCACTATGCTCAAATCACACTAGGATGGGGCATCTAGTTAGTTTTAACTTTAATCATTGCTGAGTTCGCTGTCCTTGTTTATCAATCCTCTCTACTCTCTATCCCTTTCTCAATCATCTATCATCTATTTCTACTATCTATCTATCTATCTATCTATCTATCTATCTATCTATCTATCTATCTATCATCTATCTAATTTAACACCCACCTAAAAAAACATTCTGCAACTATTTTTTTTTCTCTGTATGCAATATCTTTCTCAATGCATTATTTCCCACAGGTGGATAAGTGCAGCTTCAGTAATTTATCAGCTTTAAGTTGTCCTAGTTTACTTATCACTGCTACCTTACTGACCTTGAAATAATCCAGGATAGAGGCAGAAATGGCATCGCCTACTTCTGTTTTAACACTTAGTGTTGTTGTTTTTTAATCCATACCTCTTTCCTGCCTTCCTATTTATAGATGGGTTTAACTATGTACCGGTTTGATGATTTCTGATTTTTGCTGCATTGGCTTTTTTTTATGTCAGCAGTTCACAGTCATCTTTCCGCTAGAGCTGGAAGACATTTGTTTCCTGCAAATCCTCTTTCTTATTAGATTTCATTTATTCTGCTTAAAATCCACTCTTGCTAGAATAGCTTAGGACCGTGATGGTGAACCTATGGCACGCGTGCCACAAGTGGCACGTAGAGCCATATCTGAGGGCACGTGAGGCATTGCCCTATGTCAGCTTCAGCTGATTTTCGGTATTCTGGAGGGCGGGGGGAGGCCGTTTTCACTCTCCCCAGGCTTCAGGAAAGCTTCCGGAGCCTGTGGATGGCGAAAAACGGACCCAACGGGCCTACCGGAAGTTCAGAAACGAACTTCCAGTTGGGCCGTTGGGCTATTTTTCACCCTCCCCAGGCTTCAGGAAAGCCTCCTGAAGCCTGGGGAAGGTGAAAAACGGCCCAACAGGCCTACTGGAAGTCCGGAGGCTTCAATGAGGTCTGCGCACATGCGGGGGGGGGGGCAGCGCAGGAGGTTGTGTGGGGGAGAGAGGGCATTGCATTATGTGGGCACGTGCACACGCGCTATCGTACATACCCGCGCCCTTTTGGCACCCGAGCAAAAAAAGGTTCGCCATCACTGGCTTAGGACGACTTAGGGGAAGTTCCCAGGACTGTAGTGATGAACTTAGTTTCCTTCCATTCTGTTTAAAGAATTATGTCATGCCACATCATATTTTCTTTATATACTGTTGTTCCCCTCTAGCCTCATCTAGTGGCCGGAGAGATAAATACCAAGTATATTGTTTGAAGCTGACCCCACCCCATTACCCATCAGCCCGCCCTCTCAAACCAAGTGCACGCTGGGAAGCCAGACTCCATTTCCTTTAGCATTTGGAGAAGGCAGAAGCACTAAGAAGAATCCATCTTAATCTGTGGCACATGATCATCCAAGGACAAACACCCATCCCACACACAGAACGTCGCTGGTGACATTTAAATTGCTTGTATTTATTAATTGTTATGTTCAGCAGTAACTTAATACTGTCTAGCTTGTATTTGGTTCTCATTGTATGTATCCCTATTTTCCCCATTTTCATCATATCCTGTTCTTTCAAGAAAACATTCAGATCTACGCACATGGTCTGTTTTATTGGAGGATAGGTGGGTTTAGCTGCATGTCGAGCTGCACACAGACTAACATGTAGTGGGGACAGAACAAATTAGATGTTGCTAATCTTCCACAGGGATGTCAGCTTGACGTTACACTTAAAAGTTTGTGGTCTGTTCATTAGGCACACTTTCGCATCCTTTGTCAAGGCAGCTGCATACTGGATGATTGTCTCCATCACAATAGGCAATTTTTGTATATGTTGACTCATAAACTGTAGACACTGAGGCCATCACTGTGTGTTTATTTAATATATGGTCATAGTCTATGGTAAGATACTAATAATGTATATGATAATTTAAATTTACTTCATTATTGATACTAGGAACAAATCAAATCAGCCTTTATTAGAGTTGTAGAGCAGCATAAAGGGATGGGGTACAATGATCATGGGGACATGATAGCACTGTTCCAATAGGGAACAATGGGGCTCCTACAAAGACGAGGGCATCAAACTATTTTCTAAAGCACCAAAAGGCTAGTCGAGAAGCAATGGTTGGAAACTAACCAAGGAGAGAAGCAACCTAGAACTAAGGAGAAATTTCCTAATGGTGAGCGCAATTAACCTACGAAATAACTTGCCTTCAGAAGTTGTGGGTCCTCCATCACTGAAGACTTTCAAAAAGAGACTGGACAACCATTTGTCTAAAACGATATAGGGTCTCCTGCTCGAGCAGGGGGTTGGAATAGACGACTCCAAGGTCCTTTCCAACTCTATTATTCTATGTTCTAATTGTTCTATGATCAGGAAAAAGAATGTATACAATGCTATATAACATGTGTGTTTGTGTGTACACATGAAATGATAATGTTATGTCCGACTTTTGGTGATTCTATGGGCCCAGTCTTTCTACATCTTCCCATCTTGCACTCCTTCTTTGTATGTATGTATGTATATGTATGTGTATATGAACACACACACACACACACACACACACACACACCTCTGTATATATATAAAGACTCAAGTGACCTCCACAACTTTCCAGAATTAGGAAACTTCTGATTGACAAAATAGATTGGAACAACCTTACAACATCTGAGGAGGCTTCCCTCTGTATGGACATCCATCCCCAGAATGTCCATGATTGTCCATACTTACTAAGGAATTCTCTATATTTTTCTATATCTGGAGTGAATCCACATTGTGGGAACCTGGGTACAAATGTTACAACGTTTTGACAAAAATACATAAGGTCTCAAGAGAAGGAAGAGGAAGAGATCTTTTCCTTTCCTTATTAAGATTTGAAACCACGCAAATGATCTGTCTCCTTCCTTTATTCACCTTTCCAAAGCATTCTTGTAGATCCTTCTTGCTTCAAACTTCTTGCTTCAAATCCTTCTTGCTTCAAACGCTCCACTATCATCCCAGTGCCGAAGAAGCCCACCATCAAGGAACTGAACGACTACAGACCAGTTGCGCTAACATCTGTAGTTATGAAAACCTTTGAAAGGCTAGTGATGTCCCACTTGAAAACCATCATGGATCCACTGTTAGACCCCCTGCAATTTGCATACTGAGCAAATAGATCGACAGATGATGCTGTTAATATGGCTCTGCACTACATCCTACAACATCTTGAATCTCCAAAGACCTACGCAAGGGTCCTCTTTGTAGACTTTAGTTCAGCATTCAATACCATCATTCCAGACGCTCTTCGAAC
>QLTV01002540.1:1937594-1964228 GCA_003457575.1 Thermophis baileyi | reverse complement strand
CCTTCTCCGCTGGAGCATATCCCATTCAGTGAGTTTGTGCAGCTTCTTTACAATATTTTGGAAAAAAATATTGCTGTTGGGACAAAAGGCAGGGAATCTGCTTCTACCAGTTGTATGCATATAAATCTGGCTCTAACTGATGGCTAAATAGGTTGCAAATGGCTTTAACTGCTCAACTTGTGTTATTATTATTATTATTATTATTATTATTTTTTGCTGGATCTCTAGAGAGGTAAAATGCAAAGCTTCTCTGAGGCTGGAAATACTTTGTTGTCTCAAAATACTTTGTTTTCACAGCCATTCCTTCATGTGCCTGTAGGGGTCACTCTAAGACCATATTGCTCCCTCCAGGCTGAAGGATTGTATATTCCTTGAATTCAAGGAGCTTCAACTTTATTCCGAAGCGTGCAAAAATGCTTGTCACCCTGTAAAGCTATGTCGTCTGTTCTGTCTTCTTTCTCAGAGAACAAAGCTTGATCGAAAGAAGCAAACAAAATAAAAACCCAGCCACAACTTGTTTCCCTCCCTGACCTTTCACCCTGACAATATGCAAGATTATCTGCCTCTAAGGCTGTTCACCCTTTTTCATATGCCTTAAAAGGCACATAGAGGACTCACGCATTATGAATAAGAGACTTAAAAAATAAAATAAGCAAAAGACACAGCAGAATACCGAAACCCGTTAAGCAGTACAACTTGTTAGAGACGGTTTAAACTTTTGTTGGGAAGGAAAATAAATCATTTACACACACACACACACACACACACACACACACACACACACACACACACAAAGCCTCTTTTAAAACCAGCATTTCAAGTTCAAAGGACAGTGTTGCATAATAACAACAAAAATAGAAGTATCGTCTTATTGCCTCTATTCCTGGAGTTTTCATATTCTTTGGGGAAATGGCCATCTAGCTCAAAGGTTGGCATCTTCAGAACATTTGCAAAATAGCAAGGGGAATCATAAGTTAAGTGGTGAGATGGGCAAAGTAGATATTCCCAAGGTAAAAGCATAGATCTAATATTTGGAGCCATCTAATGTATAAAGGTGACAAAAAGAAGGTAAGTGGACATCGCCACGATGTAAAAAAAGGTGTTGAAACTCTAGGAAGAGTGCAGAGAAGAGCAACAAAGAGGATTAGGGGACTGGAGGCTAAAACATATAAAGAATGGTTGCTGGAATTGGATATGCCTAGTCTTATGAAAAGAAGGACTAGGGGTGACAGGATAGCAGTGTTCCAATATCTCAGGGGTTGCCACAAAGCAGAGGGAGTGAAGCTATTCTCCAGAGCAGCTGAAGGCAGGACAAGAAGCAATGGGTGGAAACTAATCAAGGAGAGAAGCAACCTAGAACTAAAGAGAAATTTCCTGACAGTTAGAACAATTAACCAGTGGAATGACTTGCCTCCAGGAGTTGTGAATGCTCCAACACTGGAAGTTTTTAAGAAGAGAATGGATAACCATTTGTCTGAAATGGTATAGGGTTTCCTGCCTAAACGGGGTTGGACTAGAAGATCTCCAAGGTCCCTTCCAACTCTGTTATTCTATTCTATTCTATTCTATTCTATTCTATTCTATTCTATTCTATTCTATTCTATTCTATTCTATTCTATTCTATTCTATTCTATTCTATTCTATTCTATTCTATTCTATTCTATTCTATTCCATTCCATTCCATTCCATTCCATTCCATTCCATTCCATGACTGCATAAGCTCTCCAACTATCAGTTTTTCACCCAGAATCTAGTAGTTCTAAAGCATTTTGAGAATGAAACGGAACAGAACAGAACGGAATGGAACAAGAACAAGAACAAGAACAAGAACAAGAACAAGAACAGAACAGAACAGAACAGAACAGAACAGAACAGAACAGAACAGAACAGAACAGAACAGAACAGAACAGAAAAGAACAGGAACGGAACAGAACAGAACAGAACAGAACAGAACAGAACAGAACAGAACAGAACAGATTTATTGGCCAAGTGTGATTGGACACACAAGGAATTTGTCAAGAACAGAACAGAACAGAACAGAACAGAACAGATTTATTGGCCAAGTGTGATTGGACACACAAGGAATTTGTCTTCGGTGCATAAGCTCTCGGTGTACATACAAGCAACAAGTGATAAACCATGATGATAATCATAAATACAATCATCATAAATCATCAAATACAACTCTTGGTGATAGTCATAGGATACTAAAGCAATTAACATAAATCATAAAATACAAGCAACAAAATAGTCATAAGATGCTAAGGAAATAGATAATAGGAAAGATGAGAAGTTCCTTCCTTGAAATTGCTTTTTTACTCCCAAATAGACCGTTGACTGCTGGCTGCTCTAAAAACTATTTTTCTCCCCATGCATGCAGGTCAAGAGGTTAGTGGTGCCCAATGGGATTGCCATTAATTTATGATAATTGGTGCTGTCCTTGGTATTTATTTATGCAATCCATTATTGAGGCTTTTCAACTTCTCGTTGACACTAAGCAGCCTACAATTAAAAGAAAGAACATCTATATATAAAAGAATACAACCGAGTGAGACAAATTCTTTAAAAAATCCAAATAAATGACAACAAAAAAAAGGGGACAGGATGACCTTCTACCTCAATGTCTGGGATAAGAAATAATAGTTGTTAACAGTAAATATCTTACAGAAGACCAATAAGGTGTGAGCAGTATAGTTCTCTGCTCACTGTTGCTCTAAAGGGCAGGATCCTGCTACCAAGGAGATATGCCTTCTAGGTCCTACAAGGGTGACATTATTTCATTGATGAAACTCCATGGCCATTCTACCTGACATCATTGAACAGACATGATGGCAGTGTTCCAATATTTGAGGGGCTGCCACAGAGAGGAGGGGGTCAAGCTATTTTCCAAGGAACCCGAAGGCCAGACAAGGAACAATGGATGGAAACTGATCAAGGAGAGATTCAACCTGGAAATAAGGAGAAATTTCCTGACAGTGAGAACAATCAACCAATGGAACAGAAGTTGCCTTCGGAAGTTGTGGGAGTTTCATCACTGGAGGCTTTCAGGAAGAGATTGAACTGCCGTTTGTCAGAAATGGTGTAGGGTCTCCTGCTTGGGCAGGGTGTTGGACTAGATGACCTACAAGGTCCCTTCCAATTCTGTTAATCTGTCAGGTGGAAAGATACCGAGATAGGTGGTCCTTCAGGCATCCAGGTTCCCTGCCATGAAGAGCTTCATAGGTGATAACCAGCACCTTGAATTGTTGAATGAAGCAAAATGATTCATGTGCCCATCACTGCCCAGACCAGCTGTAGTTTCTGACTGCTCTGGTCCTGGGTATACTGAATTATAAAAATTCTACTGATATCCTTTACATATTTTTGATTCTGCTGTTTACTTTGTACTATTCTTGTTTTGTTTTGTTTTTACTTTATGATAGCCACCCAGAACCCCTGTTGTGAGATGGACAGTCATGTGAAGCCAAGCAATAAATAAACATGTAGTAAGGTAAACTGCACTAATTATTTAGGTACTTTTTAAATATACCAAATGTATAAGAAACATACAGGCATGTTTGCATCTCTGTATATTTTTAACTGCAAAACAGTAAAACTAATTTATTTGGTTCTTCCAAATATGTACAATTCAAAGTTTGCGTTCAACGCAAAGAAATAAAACAGAGTGAGATGAATGTTTCCCCCATCCATTTTAAGAGGTATTCTGCATTAGGCTAGTAGTTTAAATGATTAAAAACTGCTTTACAGGACTGCAATGTTTCTAATTAAGATGGAAAGATTGCACACCAGGTGGCTGAAATTATGACTTTATTAAACCAATGCTTATTCTTTTTTTCTTTTTCTTTTTCTTTTTCGCTATGAGTTACCTTTGCAAAACTTTTCAGAGACGGTTGAAGTTTTAGAATCAAATGTTTCTATCATGTTTCAAAGTCAGTCATGATTCATTTTGGGGGTACTGGAATTCTCGGCTAAGTTGAATTTAGATCTTGTTGTATTAGTCTTTTTGCTCACTTTCACTTTCTCTATCTTCATCCCTCATTCTATCACCTCAGTCAAATTTCAACAGGTCTGATAAACTAAACAAGGACGATATCTACAGGATTATACTGGGTTATCTGCTGTAGATGCAGCTGGGTTAATAAAGTACCAGCCCTGTGAGGGCAATACCATAGGTGAAGAAAGATACTACATTGACTCTTTCTTATATGACCACCTTATTCAAGGTCTTGTTTCCACAAAGATTGAAGAGCATCTAGTTGTGTTGTCAGGGAGAGCCATTTTGTAAAACTTCAAAGCTGAGAAATTAGCAGTTACCTGCTCATTGGTTCATTAAGTTAGGAAAAATTTAACCTTGGGGAAATATATACAGTATATATATAGAAGGCTACTTTATATTTCTGTCTTCCTAACTCTGCAATAACTTGTCTACTTGTCTATGGAGATTCTCAGTCATCCAGGTCATGGTTGTCCCAAAGGTGTTTTTTTCCCCCTCAAGAAGTAACTGTACTTTTTTGTATTTCTTTGAAGATGTTTTGCTTCTCTTCCAAGAAGCTTCTTCAGCTCTGAGGTGAGCTGAAGAAGCTTCTTGGATGACAAGCGAAACATCTTCAAAGAAAAGTAAGAAAGTCCAGTTGCCTCTTGGGGAAAAAAAACACCTTTGGGATAATTTGTCTACTTATCCAACATTCTGGCTTGTGATTGTGAACTGGGGAAAGGTTTAATCACCATATCTAATACAAAGCCCAGACTTATATGGACACGAACAAGCAGGAAATGTGACTGATGGCCTTTGTCATGACAGGTTTTATTGCTAATGCTGTCTAGGAAGATTGTCTTGTATGTATCAAAAGTTCTCTTGATGTTGGCCCTACATGAAATTAACAGACATTTGCTAAAGTTCTACATTTTCGTTTCCCTCCATTGATGGTTTTAATTTTCCCTCCTTCCTTTACTTTTAAGGACTGAAAGTGATTGCTTAATCTGGCTTTGAATGCATTTCTTCTCAAGGCTTGGTCTTGTGCAGCCAAAATTATTCCTTCTACCTTTTTCTTCAACTTTTCTGTTCTTAGCTATTACAGATCTTGTTATTATATGTAATGCTTTGTCTTCTTCTTCTTATGGTTTGTCTCATAGTCAGCCAAATGTTCAGATTGGATTTTGTCCACCTATAGAGTCCTTCCCAAGGATCTGGGATAGGCAGATATCGATGACAGTGTTACAGATACCTTATATCAGGATGTAAGCTGTTCCAGGTAAAACCATCTTTTGCAATTATTTGTCAGCTGTTTCTCAATTCAAAGTGACTCTGAGTGGCAGAGAAAAAGAAAATAACCAGATATGTTGATAGCTCTTTTCTTTGCAGTTCAGATGTTAATATCTCAAATATGTTTAAATCAACAATTTTGATGAAATGGTTTGTGGAATGGAAACTGCAAGGAGGAGATATGGGAGTTAAATGATGTCCTCATTAAATGACACAAGTTTTGTCATGTGTCACAAGCATGTCCGATGATGGCATCATTTGCTCAACAATGTCATTACATGCAAGATAAGACTCTGTGGAGTTTGTGTTGAGCTTTCACATACACATGGACCTTGGGCCTACACTTCAATACCTTTTCATTAGACAAGGGTTACGCTTCCTGCTGTATCATCCATATTGTCTTCTGAAAGCCTTATAGCAGGACCCAAAGACAGAGACTTCTCTTGCTGTCTCCCTTCAGCTCCTACTCAACTCTACTCAACTCTTTTGGTTGCCATGATGTAAAAAAGATGTTGAGACTCTAGAAAGAGTGCAGAGAAGAGCAACAAAGATAATCAGGGGACTGGAGGCTAAAACATATAAAGAACAGTTGCTGGAATTGGGTATATCTAGTTTGATGAAAAGAAGGACTAGGGGTGACATGATAGCAGTGTTCCAATATCTCAGGGGCTGCCACAAAGAAGAGGGAGTCAAACTCTTCTCCAAGAAGAAATATTATTACATTAATTTACATATACTTACTGCAGCAAGAATTTGCCTGGCACAGCACTGGAAACAAAAAGAGTTACCTACTGACAGTATAATTATTAAAAAAATTCTCGACTGTGCTGAACTGGATAGAATGACAATGGAATTAAATGCGAAGGAGGATTCGGAATACTATGAAATTTGGAATGAATTATACGACTGGCTTGACAAGAGAAACCAAAATAAACCAAATTAGTAAACAATTAAGTTGGCACTGTAAATACTAATAATATAATACAAGATGTTATGTATTTTATTTTTTTTTTGTATTTTATTGTTGTTGTTGTTTTTTTTTCTGTGCGTGTTGTTTTTAAATGTAAATAATTCAATAAAAACTATTTAAAAAAAAACAAACTCTTCTCCAAAGCACCTGAAGGCGGGACAAGTAGCAATGTGTGGAAACTAATCAAGGAGAGAAGCAACCTAGAACTAAGGAGAAATTTCCTGACAGTGAGAACAATTAAGCAGTGAAACAACTTGCCTCCAGAAATTGTGAATTCTCCAACTCTGGAAGTTTTTAAGAAGAGATTGGATAACCATTTGTCTGAAATGGTATAGGGTTTCCTGCCTAAGCAGGGGGTTGGATTAGAAGACCTCCAAGATCCCTTCCAACTGTTATTCTATTCTAATTATGTACTACACAGCATTTTCTGTTAATGATAAGGATACTATCATTCATTTTGGACACATTTTGACCAATGTCATCAGTGTAGCCAAAACTCAGATCTATCTCAAGCATGCTCACAATATTCTATGCAAGTGAGATTTCTATTCTAGACACCACTGTCCAAACCTTTGCTGCCTAAGCAGGGGGTTGGACTAGAAGACCTCCAAGGTACCTTCCAACTCTGTTATTCTATTCTATTCTATTCTATTCTATTCTATTCTATTCTATTCTATTCTATTCTATTCTATTCTATTCTATTCTATTCTATTCTATTCTATTCTATTCTATTCTATTCTATTCTATTCTGTTGGGTCCACCTCCATCGGTCAAGACATAGAACATGATACATGTGTTATCAAGCCATGTGACCTGTTTTGAACCCCACTCAAGCTGATAACCAAAGGCACATCTTTGGACAGTAAAGCTTATATGTTAACATGAAGCTTTGTTGAAAATTGCTATCGATTTAATCGTGTGACCTTAAATTCTTCTATTATGAAAGGAGAGTGAGAGAAAGAGATGGGGAAAAAAATCTTGTCCCTTGACACCTTTGTGCCATTATGCAGATGTCACTTTAGCAAGGAAATTGCCTGGAATCAGCATTTGTGCTGACTTAAGTAGTGGCAAGCCAGGCACATCTGTTACCCATCATCTTACAGAATTATAAAGTTTGAAGGGATCATTCAGGCCAGACATGAAATCCAACCTCCTGTTCAATAGAGAAACCCTTGACAGATGTTCCTGAGCTTTCAGGAACACATCCAAGGAAGGAGAGTCCAATGCCTCCCTTGATAATTGTAGCACTGTCAAACTACTCTTACCTTTTCAGAAACAAAATATCCCTAACACTCAACTGGAATCTGCCTGTATCTTAATTACATTGCTCTAGTTTCTGCATTTGAGACCAATTGTTTTGTCCTCTTCCAGTGTCATATGCAGTGATGGGATTCAGCCGGTTTGGACCAGTTTGGCCGAACCGGTAGTGCCGCACACTCACATTTCTGGTGCTTGGCGAACCGGTTGTTACAGTATGTGAAGCCCACCTCTGGTCATATGCTTCCGGTCCTTGAAAATATGTTATTTTCCTGTCCCAAAGCATCATTCCACCTCATTAAATATACCCATTTTCCTTAATCTGTTCCATATGATTGCTGTCCCTCAACTAAACATCTCTCTGCCTTTTATTGTACCTGTTCCAGTTTCTCTGAAACTTTCTTAAAATGTGGGGTGCAGAACTAGGCAAAATACTCAAGGTGTGTAAAAAATAACCAATGCACAATATGGAGTATGCTTAAAGAACCCATTCAGGTTCTATGATTACTACACCTAAGCAGGTTTATGGTAATGTAGGATCTCTTCCAAGATGTATTCTGCCAACTGCTTTCTTTTGAAAGAAAGAAAAAAAAATCCAGAAAAATCTTGTCCTAAATGACAGAAACAATTTATAATCTACCTGGAATAGAACTGCCACTGAGAAGGGGGGAAATACTTCCTGTTTCTATAATCTTCTGCAGATATCTGTCTAGGGTGAGATATAGAGCTAGAATAGAGCCTGTATTCAGCATTTATAAATCAAGTTGCAAAATCTCTCTCTGTGTGTCTCTCTGCCTCTCTTAGGGGTATGGAAGAGAAACCTTGCTGAATTCCATTCCATTCCATTCCATTCCATTCCATTCCTCTCTCTCTCTCTCTCTCTCTCCCTCCCTCTCCCTCTCCCCTCTCTCTCTTTCTCTCTCTTTCTCTCTCTCCCTCTATCTATATCTCTATCACTATCTCTATCTCTATCATCTCTCTCTCTCTCTCTCTCTCTCTCTATCTATCTATCTATCTATCTATCTAATCTATCTATCTATCTCTCTATCATCTATGATCTATTCTCTCTCTCTCTCATCTCTCATCTATCTCTATCTTTAAATTATCACTCTTTCTTTCTTTCTCTTTCTCTCTTTTTCTCCCTCTCCCTCTCCCTCTCCCGCTATCTCTATCTCTATCATCTCTCTCTTTCTCTCTGTCTCTGTCTGTCTGTCTGTCTGTCTCTCTCTCTCTCTATCTCTCTATCTATCATTCTCTCTATCATTCTCTCCCTCTCCCTCTCCCTCTCCCTCTCCTTATCCATCTATCTCTATCTCTATCTCTATCTCTCTATCTCTCTATCTCTCTATATCTATCTATCTATCTATCTATCTATCTATCTATCTATCTATCTATCTATCTATCTATCTATCTATCTATCTATCTATCTATCTATCTATCTATCTATCTATCTTTTTCCAGTGGAGTAACACATAAAGTGTGGGCTTTTTTACTGTTACTATTTCAAGTATTCACAAGCATAAATCCATGCAATGAACACACTCGCCCTACAGGCGAGAACATCCTTTCTACAACTTACGGCCTGCGCAAACAATAAAAGTAAGTCTATTGTCTATTGTTACACACTTAATTACATTTTCCTTTGTCACTTCTTCCAAGAAACAGGGTGTTTGTAGGATCCCCCTACTGCTGGTTAGAAAAAGTGACACTACTGGAAAATCTAGGAATTTCAGCTCAGACCTGTATTCTCCATCACAGAAGGGAAACATGGTTTTTTTAAAAACACATAATATACTTGAATGCACATAATTTCGCCCACAGACGGGTCATTAAAATTGCATTCCACTAAGAGGAACAAAACAGATGTATTCCTCAAAACAAATGTAAAGGAAACCAGAAATAAGTTACTTCAGTAGCTGCTACAGAAATATTTTTATTTTCTTCCCCTTTATAAACTTGTTTACTACCTACTTACTAACTCCTAAGAATTTGTCATGAGAGAGGGACTGTTTTGATATAATTATCGGAATGAGTGAAGCATGCCACTAAAAAAATTTAATAAAAGTGCCCAACAAAGACTGGTTTCAGACAAAAAAAAATCTAGCAATTTTTGTCTGATACAATCTAAAAATAAATAAAAATGATTTTCTAATCCATGGTGTGACCTGGGAGAGATTGTGTTACCATGGGAACAGTTTCCCCCACCCCATCTCCTTCTTAAAGTAATCAAAGAAATAGCTGGTACTTTATCGATGGCAGGGAAGATAGCTTAGCAATTTGAACAAAATTAAATAGCATAACCCTTGAGAGGTCCTCATTTCAATTAATTTCTGGTGCCTCTAGTCCAAGTGCTAATTGTTTTATCCACTTTCTTTTGCAATGCAACCTTGGAGACCATAGTTCCTAGTAAAATAACAATAAAATGAGTAGTATGGAAATACACAGTCCTCGACTTACAACAATTCATTTAGTGACCATTCAAAATTACAACAGCACTGAAAAAAGTGACTTCTATGACTGTTTTTCACACTTACGACCACTGCAGCATCCCCACAGTCATGGGATCAAAATTCAGACGCTTACAACTGACTCGTATTTATGTCAGTTACAGCCTCCTGGGGTCATGTGATCCCCTTTTGTGACCTTCTGACAAGCAAAGTCAATGGGTAAACCAGAGTCACTTACCAAGTGCAATGATTCACTTAACAACTGTGGCAAGAAAGGTCTCAAAATGCGGGCAAAACTCACTTAACAAATATATATATATATGTTATATTTTTACATAAATAAAGGGAGACTAGTATAGATCTATTTCAAGCTATTTAGCTCTCATCAGCTAGCCACACCCTTATGGGATTAGAACCTGGGCCCCTTGCCTAACAAGGCAAGTGATTAAACCTCTGAGCCACAGGAAAAAACAGAAACACACACACACACACACACACACACACATATATACATAGTTTTTTTCTCTGTTAAATCACCTGGTATACCCAAATATGGGAGGGAGCATACTGCTTCCTTTTTGCCTTTCGGCCCCTTTATAAAGTACATAAAGCCGAATGATTAGATACATGAGTAGAATAATGGACTGGACTCAAGCAGAACTAAAAACTCTGGATAGGAAGATCATAAAAATAAAGAGAATCAATTGTTTTGATTCTTTGTTCATTCAGAGGTGCAGAAGGGGACATGGAATGTTGCAAGTACATCGGACAGCTGAAGAAGGAGAAACAGAGGCCATTGAAAGAATATCTGAAGGACAGTGAAGAAGATGTACTGAAGCTAATACACCATGATGGCTTACTGAGTTCTGGAGAAGCCAAACTGGCATATGAGAAAAACCAAATGAAGAATAGAAAAGAGACATTGCAAGACAAAATATTACATGGCAAATACACAAAAAACTAGCAGATAACCGCAAGACCTGGCAATGGCTAATAGCAGGAAAATTGAAGAAAGAGACAGAGGAGCTAATTCTGGCTCCACAAAGCATACAAAGCCAGAGTTGAATCTCTTTGCAGAATCTCTGCAAAGAAACTAAAGAAACAGTGGATCACCCGGTTAACTGCTGTAAGAAGATCACACATACTGACGACAAACAACGGCACGATAAATTAGCAACAATGGTGCACTAGAAGATCTGCAAATAATATCATTTGCAAATGATATTATTTGCCTGCAAGCAAGAACTGGTGGAACCACAAAATAGGCAAAGTCATAGAAAATGAAGACACTAAAAGAGCTCTGGGACTTTAGAATTTAAATTGACAAGCACCTGAAACACCCTAGACCTAAGAATTGTCAATAAGAAAAAGAAAACAGTTTGGATAGTGGATGTGATGGGAAACAGCAGAATAGAAGAGGAAAAACTGGAGAAAATCACAAAATACAAAGACCTGCAAATAGAAGTAGAAGGACAAAAAAAAGTAGAAGGCAAATGTGGTACCAATTATGATAGTTGCCTTAGGTGCTATCTCTAAACAACTGGAAGCACCACTTGAACACCATTGGCATTGACAAATTCACCATTGGTCAATCACAAAAGGCAGCATTACTGGGAACAGCTGCATCTTACAACAGTATCTCTCACACCACCAAACTTCAACATCTGCCTATCCCACATCCTTGGGAAGGACTTGCTAAATGCCAAATTCAGTCTGAACATCTGGCTGACTGTGCAATGAATCATCATCATCATCATCATCATCATCATCATCATCATCATCATCATCATCATGGCACAGTCAGCCAGATGTTCAAACTGGGTTTGGCATTTTTGTCTACCTATCAAATTCTTACCAAGGACCTGGGACAGTTAGATCTGGATCAGCGGTGGGTTGCTCCGGGTTCGGCCCGGTTCTGTGAACCGGTAGCTGTGGCGGCAGGAGGCTCCGCCCACCTGCCTGGGACACTTACTGATCTGGATGTTTGATGGTGTTAGGTATATCTTGTCACAGAATGGAAGCTGTTCGAAGTAAAGCCACCTTCTGTAATTGACTGATGGCAAATTTGTCAATGCCAATGGTATTATGTGCAATGAACCATAAAAATAATACTGACATTGGGCCAACATTGACTATCTTGAAAATAATGAGCAAAGCTTTGGTTCTTGAATGGAAGCTCCCTAGAAATCCTAGAACTTTGATCAAATGGCTACTAAACCAACCCAAAAAGGCAATGACAAACTAAGAAAACTGCATGGTCATGTCCATGTCGATGAAATCCTTAGGAATATCAGTGAACTGGAAGAAGACCTTACTTTTGTTTATCCCTGCTGAAAAGAAGAGAGAAAATGGCCAACGTCCCTACAATTTCCTCCCTGGTGGAGCTGCAAAGCTTCAGGCTAGCATTCCCTCTATAGCAGGGGTACCAGATCTGGCAGCAAAGAAATTCAGTGTTGATTATTTTATATCATATGTTCTTTCTATGTTTTTAGGTTCTTAACTGAAACACTCAACCTGAGACTGTAATTAAACAGGCTCTGGGGTCCTATAGAGAGCTGAACTCATATTCTAGAGAACATAAGCGCCTTGAAATAATAGAAAATACTTGTAGCTTGGGTTTTAAGTTTCAGTAGTGGTTTGCTGTCCAAGTTTGTTTCAATTTAGTTTCTGAATATTTTGTTACCAGACTAGGTAACATCATCAACAGGATTTTATTCTCCTATTCTCCTTAGCTTATAAATGTTTTGTGTGCCAGTGTGGTCCATTGGTCGTGTGATAAACAACACCAGTTCGATTGGGAAGGAACAAAAATCATCGGGCATGCCAACACCCACTGCAAACGTGAATTTATCGAAGCCTGGTATTCTAGGAAAGGAGCAATTAATAAGCATATTGATCTAGATCCAGCATGTGAATACATAAGAAACCAGACCACTCGAATGACCAATCAACAAGAGAACCAATCAGCTGCTCAGAATTTAAATATACTTCCAAACGAACAACCAATCACACGATTGAGAGACCACACTGGCACACAAGACATTTATAAGTTAGGGAGAATAGGACAAGAAAATCCTGCTGATAATGTTACCTAGTCTGGTAACGAAACGTCCAGAAACTAAATTGAAACAAGCTTGGAACTGCCAAAACATGAGCACCTCTCCCTTTGGAGATTTGATTCCTTCACTATCTGGGCAAAAGAATAAGCTGATGTCCTCGTCTATTACTTTATTAGCTTGAACCCTTTGCTTCTTTGAGGAAATACTTGAGGAAGAAAATTAGCACGTCAGATCTAACTGAACTAGCTGAAACTGATTCTCAGGGCCCTAAGCTAGTGGCAATGAAATAATTTAGGAATCAGTTGATCATCCTGGGTCATATTTCACTAAGCCACTACTGTTTATATCACTGAATCTTTGCCGACAAATATTTGTAATGAAAAACATTTTAAAGTAGCTGGGTACATGCAAATTTTCAGGTAGACCTTGTTGAAGAATGGCAGGAATTAGAAGGCATGAACTTGCAGTGAACTATAAACTGCATGTTGAATAATATATTTAATGATATGGGCATAAGGTTATTTTCTCAATAATTCAGATTTAAGAGATGCATGGGACAATTTTTCATGACTGTGGGTGGAAAGTAATTTACTGCTCTTTGTACACTGTGGCTCCAGTATCCCAGCCAGCTTGTATATATATATATTTAAAATCAGAATTGCTAATGGAATGTTTGTTTTGGTTCTAGCCAAAAATAGAAATAAAGAACAGATTTATCAGAGACAGATGCTAGAAAAAGAAAGTCTTAGCTTGATCATTTAAAATGATTGGAGTAAATTTAATTGTGAAAATTCCAATTCCTGGAGTCAATCCTCTGTTTATTTTTGCCAGGATTTTAGTTATTATAGTCTCCTTGCAGTTATGATTCATTTTATGTGCGAATGACTAATGCAGACTATTTCATAAATAAATGTTAATTCTTCCTTGCAAAATTCACTTTTATATCTAATGAAGATTGATTCGTGAATGTTGAGGGAAATATTACATTTGTGTTTTTAATTTTTCATCGGATTATATAATGTGTTTATAATACGGTTGGATTTTAGAAGAGCTCAGTAGTTTTACTATTGGGGGTAAGAGGTCTCCCATAAAATTGAAATCTCTTTTTGTTTAGGTTGCAAACAAAGCACAAAATTAAATTAAAAAAAAATGATGGACAATCACAGTAGTTATGGAGTTAGATTTTCTTGGGGTTGGGGCAAGGTGACAGTTGCGAAGGAAGGATTGTTCCTTCCTGGAATATGTATTCAAGTATTTGAAAGAAAGAAATCCAGTTTGGTCAAATGACTAAGGTACTGGGCTTGGAGTGAAGAAACTTGTCTTCTTGTCTTCCTTTAGGGCAGGGGTGTCAAACACAAGGCCTGCGGGCCAGATCCGACCCGCGATGTGGTCAGATTCGGCCAGGGGTGGGCTTCAAAAATTTCAGCAATGGGTTCTCTGCCCGGTTGCTGGGTAGGCGTGGCCATGGTGGATGTGGCCTAGTTGGCCTCCTGCACCACAGTGGAGGGGGACGTTTTTGCCTTCCCCAGGCTCCGGAGGCTTTCCTCGAGCCATTGGGAGGGCGAAATCTGCCTCCCCGGGCTCCGGAGGCCCTCTGAAGCCGGAAATGGGCCCGTTTCTGGCCTTCCTGGAGGCCCATTTTTCCCCCTCCCTGAGCCTCCACATGGGCCCTGCACTTACCTCGCATCCAAAATGGGCCATGTGGAGACTCCTGGGAGGGGCAAGGTGGGGTGGGAGGGGAGGGGCAGGTGGGTGGGTGGGGCCAGCCAGGGGTGGGATTTGGAGGTTCTCCGAACCGGCCATAACATTAGCTATGGGTTCTCCCGAACCCGGGCGAACCCGTAGCAGCCCACCCCTGGATTTGGCCTGCGGGGCCATCCTGGAAACTATAAGGGGCCAGCCCACGTGGGTTCAGCCCGGTCTACCCAATGCGAAGAGGAAACATCGGGCCAGTGTGGCTTTGGCCATGTCTACCCAGTGTGAAGAGGAAACATGCCAGAAGTTTGGGGAGTGGCGTCAAACTGGCCATGCCCACCCAGTTGGCCATGCCCCAGTCGGCCACACCCACCAAGTCAGCCATGTCCGGCCGGCCCCCCGAGGTCAACCACAGCCCTGATGCGGCCCCCAATGAAATTGAGTTTGACACCGTTGCTTTAGGGCAATAAAACAGCTGGGTGATTTTGGACCAGTCACTTCCTCTTAGCCCTAGGAAAAAGAAGAAGAAGGCAAGGACAAATCACTCCTGCAAATGTTGCTGTCCTTTCAAATATGTTTACCTGGAAAATTGAATGGACTTGATAGACGTTTCCACGTAGGGGCCAGGATTTAAAGGCAGCTACTGATTCAGCAATTTGGTAAGTTAAGCTTTTTTATGATACTTTGTCATAAATGACAAACATCTACAGTGCCCTTGTTGAAAATGCTCCTTTAAAGGAAATGACAGTAATTCTTCAGAAAGAAATGTCCAGTTTCTCTCATTTCATTTTAGAAGTGATGTGTGGACCAAAGTTCCTCTAGTTAATTATGAATGTTTGGCATAGAACTTGATCTTACTGAATAGACCAAGTCCTTTGTGAGTGCACAATGGAATAAATGATAAAAAAAATACAGTGTGAGAGAGTAGTAAATGCTCTCACAGATGCGATCAGATTACCAGCAACACTTCTTTAATGTGACGATTTGACAACTTAAGCAATGAAATGAAAAATGTCTCTCTAATTACAACATCAGCATCTCCTTATCAGTTTTGGAAAATGCAGAAAATGCTCCTGGCTGACCATAGTTTTATTAAGTAACCGAACTTCCACATTGCAAGATATTTTGGCCCCAGTTCAAGAAAGAACTTCAAGGGTATCTGTCCAAAGATAGGTCGGGATAGCTAACCTTGGCTGAACCCAAAAAAGGATAAGCAGACAATAGCAGATTAGTACATGGATGGCAGATTTACAGAAAATCTCCGGGTTATAGATGTTCTGACCTAGGCGTTCCCAAACCACGAAGCAGACTCCTTGTGCCGACAAAAACCCCTTTTTATTAAGTTACTGTGAATTTCTCTCATTCACATACAACAAAGTCTTTCAAGAGAGCATTTACAGTCACAGACCTTATCTGGCTTGGAGAGCTGCCAGGCCGATATCTTCAAAACTTGGCAAGGAGTCTCTGAGAGTCACGAACCAATTAAGCGAACTAATTGATTGTCTCCTGCAAACTCCCCTCCCCTTTTGCTCCTCTTTTATTCCCTATGGGAGGGGCCATTCATCGTCCACCTGTGGCCTTACTCCCAAGTCGACCCTTGTTCCTCAGTTCCCTTCGTCTGGCAACTCTGTGCATGCGCACACTAGGAACAGGCTCCAGCTGTTCATCTGCCTCACTGATGTCTGCCTCCAAAGGCAACTGATAACTGTCAACCTGCCCTGGCTCCATCTCTGCCTCTGATGCAGAGCACTCGTCAGAGCCTTCCCCAGACTCCAGGACTGGCCCATGTTCCTCCCCAACCTCCTCACTGTCCGAATCTGCTACCAGCTCCGCTGGCCGCTGGCGGGCCACAACAATAGGCTAAACTAGGGATGCAATCATCATTAACACCTCCCCCCTACACCATCACTATCAACATCATCACCATCACAAAAAGCAACGGCAAATCCCCTTTAAATGTAGATATCCCTGGGTGGTCACTGTCAGAGTTTGTAGCGATCCAGCCAGCACACAAGCAAATAATTCAGCAGGATTCATTATATAGAAGAAACTTCTTTATATATAAGAATATAAAACATGATGCATGTATACAATACCCATGCAGCTCTTGCAACCTGGTAGAGAGAAGAAGTGGTAGCAAGGACAAGGACAAGAACAAGAAGCAACGACCCTCAAGCAAAGACAAACAAACTCTTATATACACAGAACAGTTAAGCTAAGCAATGTGCAGGCTCCGAGCCATCTCACATGGCTCACAACAAATCCTGTGTCTCAGTCACCAAACAGTTCCCATTGGCTGACTTGTTGTTATGGCTATTCCAGTTCATAAATTCTTATACACTGACAGAAACCATGGCTTAAGTTCATTTCCAGAGAGTTTGTCATGTTTGCACTGATTTAACCACATGAATGTAATAGCTATGTCTGGAATAACCATTTACTGTATAATAAGTGCTGTCTCTGCCTAAGGCAACCAACGCTGATGCTTTATAAAAGACGTGCACATTTTCTTAGATGTCTGATTAAGCTCACTGTTAGATCTGTGTGATTTGTTTGCTGCCTTTCATGGCGGTCCACACTTTACCTTGGCAAGAGTCGGTCTGTCATGTTACGTTATTGAGCCCATGAGTCCAGCCATATCTCATGCAGACATTGAGGGGTTTTTTTATGCTATTTTATGGCTGCATTGTTTTAGGAGCATTTGTTTCCTTTCTGCAAAATGGGATTTAAGATCCTGTTCCTTCCAGTGTATTTATTAAAACTTTAAGACGGTTTGTTGGTCAGGCGACAAATAACTATGTCAGTTGCAACGATTCCATATATGGTTCTTCTAACCTATGTTTTCAGAAGACGGACGAGATATAGTAGGATGCTGACACTTTGTAACAACAGATGGTGTACATCATTTTACCCACCTGTTAGGACTTTGAGCTCTTAAATATATATGAGTGATGGCCATACGTCCTCTTTCACTTGTTAATGCTACATTTCTTCTTCACTGAAACCATCCTCGTTGCTTGTAAAAACAAACTACACACCACCACTGTTTCTCTGAGTATTATTTCATTAAGTGTGAAATGGAAAAAAAAATAAGGATTTATCACATTAATTCATGTGGTACTCTTTAAATATATCATTATTCAAGAAAGGCAAAGACAGTCTGGTTTGGGTCTTATTTTATTTCTTTTCTTTTATATTTTATTTCTTTTATTTCTTATTTTCTTTTATTGATTTATTGATCAACTTCTAGGAATATCTCATTCCGAAGTGGACCTGCATCTGTGACAATACGCTAGGAGGAAGAGGAGGAGGAGGAGGGGGAGGAGGAGGAGGAGGAGGGGGGGAGGAGGAGGAGGAGGAGGATAAGGAGGAGGAGGGAGGAGGAGGAGGGGGACTTGGTGCTCTCTGAACTTGGTTGTTTTCCTGCAGAAATAAGAAGAAGAAGAAGAAGAAGAAGAAGAAGAAGAAGAAGAAGAAGAAGAAGAAGAAGAAGAAGAAGAAGAAGAAGAAGAAGAAGAAGAAGAAGAAGAAGAAAAAGAAGAAAAAGAAGAAGAAATATCTCATTCCTTGCCTTTTGAGCAATGTAGTCATGCCCAAAACATAAAAAAACCACAAATATTGGAAATGTTTCAGTTGCCAAGATATATCATTATAGTTTTCAACAATAACAACACCTTTAGCTGAGAATGTTGGTCAAAAACTTCTTCTGTCACTGATATACTTAGAGAATCCTTCCACCAACTGTATATACAGTATGTTCTCAAGCAGCAATTTGAAAACCATTTTCCATGGAAAGTGGCAAATTATTGGAATGTATTCTTGGTTGTATCTGAATTATGTTATCTTCATTTGGGGCATAATTTCCCAATATTAAAGTCATAAACTCTTGTAGATTAACTTCCACCTCAACCTATCTATCATCTAATCAGTCAACCTAAGTTCTAGATATAATTGAAAATTTATATACAAAACAACTCTATTTCTTTTTTTTATTTCTGATAAACTAAATTAGTGGTGCAGTGGCCTAGAGGTGGAGCTCTCACCTCATAATCAGGAGGCTGTGAGTTCAATCCTAGGTAGAGGCAGATATTTCTCTCTCTGGGCACAATGAAAATATATCTGCTGAATAAAACTCCGCATTGGCGACAGGAATGGCATCCGGCCAGTAAACACCATTCAGTTGCCCAGACTCCATCCCACAAGGGATTATGGGGTCATTAAAAGAAGATGATGATTCCTGATAAACTAAATTCTTTAATACCTGTTATGTTGTATTAATCTAAAGCTTCTAAAGGCCCATACTCAATTCCCTTGATAAATTTCATGTAAACTACAGTCACACCAATACAAAACCATTCATATAATTGTGCTGCAGACATTTCTTTGTGCTGTTGTTGTTAAATGGTTGTTTAACATTCATTGTGAAGCATCTGCTTGCAGATCCAATAGCTAGAAGATGTTTCAGCACAGTCATTGTTTTCATAAAGAGGACTCATTTATTGTTTCCAAATTTGACTGAAAGCTTTAGAAGGGATGTTTGTGTGCTTATAGCACATTGTAGAAAACGGGAGGAGGTTGAAGTGATCAGCCAAAGAAACAAGTGAAAACTAATGTGGTCTCTTTCCTTTTAAATGCAGAAAATAAACACTGCTCTGTAGATCTCCTGTGCAGTCAGAATAACAGAATAGCAGAGTTGGAAGGGACCATGGAGGTCTTCTAGTCCAACCCCCTGTTGAAGCAGGAAACCGAATAACATTTGAGACAAATGGTTGTCCAATCTCTTCTTTAAAACTTCCAGTGTTGGAACACCCCACAACTACTGGAGGCAAGTCCTTCTGCTGATTCATTGTTCTCACAGTCAGGAAATTTCTCCTTAGTTCTAGGTTGCTTCTCTCCTTGATTAGTTTCCATCTGTTGCTTCTTGTCTTGCCTTCAGGTGCTTTGGAGAATAGGTTGACTCCCTCTTCTTTGTGGCAGCTCCTTAGATATTGGAACACTGCTGTCATGTCACTCCTGCTTCTTCTTTTCACTAGACTAGACATACCCAATTCCTGCAAGCATTTTTCAGTCTTAATCATCTTTGTTGTTCTTCTCTGCACCATTTCTAGAGTCTCAATATCTGTTTTATATTGTGGTGACCAAAACTTGATGCAGTATAGTTAACCTTGATAATGTAGAAAGAGAGAAAAGGACAGGAAGGAAAAAAAGAGGAAGGGAGGGAGGGAGGGCCATAGCATTCAAAGCAGGGGTGAAATCCAGCAGGTTCTGACAGGTTCTGGAGAACCGGTAGCGGAAATTTTGAGTAGTTTGGGAGAACCGGCAAATACCACCTCTGGCTGGCCCCAGAGTGGGGTGGGAATGGAGATTTTGCAATATCCTTCCCCCAGGAGTGGGGAGGGAATGGAGATTTTGCAGTATCCTTCCTCCAGGAGTGGGGAGGGAATGGAGATTTTGCAGTATCCTTCCCCTGGAGTGGGGAGGGAATGGGGATTTTGCAGTATTCTTCCCCCAGGAGTGGGGAGGGAATGGGGATTTTGCAGTATCCTTCCCCAGGAGTGGGGAGGAAATGGGGATTTTGCAATATCCTTCCCCCAGGAGTGGGGAGGGAATGGGGATTTTGCAATATCCTTGCTCCAGGAGTGGGGAGGGAATGGGGATTTTGCAGTATCCTTCCCCTGCTACGCCCACCAAGCCACACCCACAGAACCGGTAGGGAAAAAAATTGAATTTCACCCCTGATTCAAAGTTGTGGTATCAAACTCTCCTTCAACAAACATAGATTAGTTTCATAACATCTCAGATGAGCTTAATATGGTAAATAGACAGAGTCAATTGGTTTCAGATAGGCAGCTATAGAAATTGAATAAATAAAAATTAGAAGGAAACTACAAAATAGTTTTGTATTAAGAACATTAGTATATCAACGTCTATAAATGTCCTGCATTGGGCCTAAATCATCATTGCACAATATCTGACACCGGAAACAAAAATCTAAATGTCATCTAGATTTCTCTTAAGTTTGCATCAGCACGCTTGAAAACAAGCTGAGTTCTATTTCATGGAATGCGCATCAATTCCGTTGCACTGTGCTGTAAGCATTTATGTCACCAAACTATTCTGAATTGTATCAATTCATTATTCAGGCAAGCATGTGTGCCTTTATCTTATTTTCCCAGGCTGCAACCACTGTTTTTGTTGCTAACAGGCAAAGGTGTTGTTGTTGTTGTTGTTGTTACTGCTGCTCCTGCAATGCTTAATTTATGTCGTCGGTCTGCGTGAGCCAATATAAGAACCACAGGGAATTCTGAAAAGGTCACGTTAAGCCACAGTACTGTTGACCTTCCCAGAGCACAATGGAATATGGACATTAAAATATCCTGTTTCCAGTGAAGAAGAATTGGGGAGGGAGTGGTTTCACATTTAATTCTAGAGACAATTTTCTTTTCATTGACGAAATGTCACAGGTTTGCTGGTAGGTCTTGCAGTTTATTCAAACAGATTTCCTTGGAAGAAAATTTGGCAGACTGGCTCTTAGTTTTCCAAAGTGGTATTTGGGGGAGGGGAAGCTCTCCGTGTGATCCTGCAGAGAACTTCCAATATTGCCATGCATGAGATCAAGAAATGCTAACTTTGCTTTGCGTACAGGAAGACAGAGATAGTCAACAGAGATCTTGACTCTCTTGATGGATCGGACTCCTGTACCTTCTATGAGCATGATCAGCTGGTTTGCTGCTTATAGATTTCTTAGCTCTGACTTAACACCTCCTCCCTGATGCTATGGGTAGGTATAGCTAGATTGTGATGACCCGGGGCACGGCACAGAGGCCACACAGACAGCTGGCAGTTCAAACCACTTCTTTATTGCTCCAAATTGCCCCAAACGCTCCCACATTTCTGGCAAGTCCCAGTAATCACACATGCACACACACACCTCAAGCAGCTTCTGGTTGCAAATGGTCCAGTCCAATACTGAGAGCACCAAGGCTGCAAGCAAGAAAATCCAGCAGGCAAGTCAAAAAGTCCAGAGAGCCAAGGAGCAAGGCAAGAATCCACAAATCAAGAAGGAATCCAGGAATTCAGCGTTTGTTCCCGAAAAATGCCCCTCCCTCCAGCATCTCCTTAAGTCTCAATCCCCAGGTGTGCCTTGTGAAGAGGGGTGGGGCGCTCTCCTCCTGAGTAGATGAGTCAGTCTGTGCTGTTCTTGCTGACATATTATTGTGGAAAAATGAGAAACTCTTACTTTAAGTGGGGTGGAAAACATGGGAACTTTTAGTACTGGCTTTCCACCAGTTCGTGCCAAGATGATGTATCTAAATAAATTTGTTCTTTGAGGAAGTGAAATGCCTCGGAGTTTGATTTGTGATGGGTACATTAATTGGAACCTGACACTTGCCTTCTCTCCACTCTCCATGCCTGAGGATCGGGAGGGGGCGGTCCCTGCTCATCGCCTGAGCTCTGTCTCTCCTGTTCCCTGCTTAACCTCTCTTCGTCATCCTGCCCCTGTTCCTCCCTGCCTACAAGCCGTCCTAATCAAGAAAGACCCTGGCCTGACTGGGCCTGCTCCACCCCATCTTCCTCTGAAACTAAGGAAGCCGCCCCCTCAATCTCTGTCGGCTCCAATTCCAGCTTGTCTTCCCCCGCAGATTCAGGCTCCGACGGGCGCATGACATAGATGTATAGGAAGAACTGGGGCAGATTTCTGATGAGGTCCCAACTGATAATACAATAAAAAGTCTCATTCCTACATTGATAGAGGCCTGGTGGCTCAGTGGCTTAATGATGCTGGAGGTGGTCTCAGGTCCAGCAGTTTGAGCTCTAGCTCTGCATGGTGGGGTGAGCTCCCATCACTTGCCTCCGCTTCTTCCCACCTTGCAGTTTGAAAGCATGTTCTATGCGAGTAGATAAAATGGGTACTACTTCGATGGGGAGATGAGCTGTGCTCTGTGCAGGCAGTCAGATTCCTGATGGTTCTGAAGCTTCCCAGTTGTAGTGCCTGCTTGCAAGGCAGCTCCGGGAAGGGACGGGGCCTCGGGTGATGTTGCAGGAAGAGCTGTTTGTCTCTCTCTCTGGTGCGAAACCAGCTCACCCTCCTGTGGTTCACCTTGGGAAACAGACAAGCATTTCCTATAACAGGGCTGGTACCTTGGCAAGCCAAACTACTGTTCTGCAATAGCATTGTGCTTTCCAGGTGAGTGGTTGCGGTGGCCTTCAGGTGGAGCTCAGGAGACTGTGAGTTCGATCCTAGCTAGAGGCAGACATTTCTCTCTTTGGGCACGATGAGAATATATCTGCTGAGAAAAACTCCGCATTGGCGACAGGAAGGGCATCCGGCCAGTAAACACTCAGCTCCATTCAGTTACCCAGTCTCCACCCCATGAGGGATTATGGGGTCATTAAAAGAGGATGATTGTGCTTTCTGGGCTACTGTAACAACAACCTATGCTAATAATAATAATTTCTACGTTACCATTTTCCTCTTTTCAACAATAACTGAAAAAGTAAAGACTTATCAAGCTAACTTCACTTTAGATGGCTACATGGACATATCCCTGTAGTTTTCTTGCCAAAATAAGAGTTTAATTTCTTTTTGTCTTCATCAATAGATACTGATTTTCCAGTTGAGCTTACAGCCTTAGGTTGTGTGGGTCATACTTCAAAGTACTAACTAGGTCTTAACTTTTTAATTGCGTTTGTACTTACTGTCACTGTCAGGAAATTGCTTCGGTTCTAGGTTTAATCTCTCTGTAATGATCTTCCACCCATTGCTTCTTGTCCTGCCTTCATGTGCTTTGGAGAATAGGTTGACTCTTCTCTGTGACAGCCCCTCAAATATTGGAAGACTGCTATCATATTACCCGTAGTCCTTCCCTTCGTTAGACTAGACATACCCAGTTCCTGCAACTGGTCGTCGTAAATTTTATCCTTCGGTCCCTAATCATCTTTGTTGCTCTTCTTTGCACTCTTTCTAGAGTCTCAGCATCTTGTCTTCTATTCTGACCATCTTTTTTATATCATGAATCTTTGAGAGAAAGAGCCAGTTCAGTGGTCCAAGCAAATTTTGGGTGTCATTTTTGCAAAATAACTGAGCTATGTAGGGTTTGTACAACACAATATCACATCTAGTTTCATGGTCCATGTAAACACTCTTTGAAATTCAGTTTGCTGTTCAGAGCCCTGTTTTCTGTACTCTTTCACTACTAAGCTGAAATAATCTGCCTCCTTTTGCAATCTTATCAGGGAAGTTAGCACTACTCCGATACCAAAAGGACATGAGTATATTATATATCTTTTTTGCTGTCATACTAGCAAATGCCAGCCTTTCCTATTCTGTAGCTATACTTGCATTCATAAAAGCAACAAGGTTTATAGTAGATAGGGTTTTTTTTAATATGTGTGTGCTTGTGCCTTTAATTTAGTCTTGCCTTCATGCAATTCTCTTGCAATATTTTTCAGGAGTGCTTTGCTTGTTTTCAGAACTTATTTTATTTTATTTATTTATTTATTTGTCAAACATGTACAAGATAGCAGGTATAGGTATAATCATAAACATAATCAAAGTGAATACAGATAGATGAAGACAATAGGACAGTAGGACAGGGACAGTAGGCACGCTGGTGCGCTTATGCACGCCCCTTACAGACCTCTTAGGAATGGGGTGAGGTCGACAGTAGACAGTCTAAGGTTTCTTTTTGGATTTCTTGTTTTTCTTTTTTAGTGGTATTGTGTTGCACTGGGCTTTTATGATCATATTTTTCAGAGTTTCTCAAGCTTCTTGAATTGTCTTCCCGTTAAGGATTTTCATCCAAGGAATCTTTCCCAAGTTCTCTCTGAGCTTGTTAAAATCTAGGACTCTGCTATCATTGTGTTCTATTGCTTGTGTTTGCATTATGTTGAATTCTAGTATGACATGGTCACTCTTACCCAAGGTCCCTGCGGTTTCAACTCCCTCTATCACTTCTTCTCTGTTTGTAAGAATTAAGTCCAGTATGGCTGTCCCTCTAGTTTCCTCCTCTACCTTTTAGACAACAAAGTTGTCAGCTAGGTTGGTCAGGAACCTATTCAATTTCTCACTTGGTGCGGAATTAGTCTTCCAATTGATGACTAACATATGAAGAGCAGTTGCTGGAACTGGGCATGGATAGTCTAGCGAAGAGAAGGACCAGGGGAGACATGATAGCAGTCTTCCAATATTTGAAGGGCTGCCACAGAGAGGAGGGGGTCAAGCTATTCTCCAAAGCACCCGAAGGACAGACAAGGAATAATGGATGGAAACTGATCAAGGAGAGATTCAACCTAGAAATAAGGAGGAACTTTCTGACAGTGAGAACAATCAACCAATGGAACAGCTTGCCCTCGGAAGTTGTGGGAACTTCATCACTTGAGACTTTCAAGAAAAGATTGGACTGCCATTTGTCAGAAATGGTGTAGGGTCTCCTGCTTGAGCAGGGGGTTGGACTAGATGACCTACAAGATCCCTTCCAACTCTGTTAATCGGTTAATGTCAGGGTAATTGAAGTCCCCCATTACTATTGTAGTTGTTTCCTACATATATTTGTTAGTTGGTTGGCAAAAAGTACATCTACTTTTTTACTGCTTGGTTGGGTGGCCTGTAGTATACACTGAGAGAAGATAACCTGAGTCTAGCACCTTACATATCAAACCAAAATTTCTTTATTCATGTCAGAAGCACCTACAAATTATAAACATGGAACATTCAAATAAAATAGCAAATAAAATAGGTATCAAATGGGTCATAGAAATATAGTGTGAGTACAAGTATGTAGAACAGCATTCCCTAATCCCGTGATGGGGAACCTATGGCACGTGTGCCACAGGTGGCACACAGAGCAATATCTGAGGGCACGCGAGGCGTTGCCCTATGTCAGCTCCAGTGCGCATGTGCGCGCTGGCCAGCTGATTTTCAGCCTTGGGGAAGGCCGTTTTTGCCCTCTGGAGGCTTCAGGAGGCTTTCCTGAATCCTCCGGAGTGCGAAAAATGGCCCAACGGGCAAACTAGAAGTTTGGAAAAATGGACTTCCGGTTTGCCCGTTGGGCCGTTTTTCCAAACTTCCAATTTGGCCATTGGGCTGTTTTTTGCACTCCGTAGGCTTCAGGGAAGCCTGAGGGTGAAAAAAGCCCCAACGGGGGGGGGGCGCATGCGTGGGGATGCGCGCATGTGCAGTGTGGTGCGTGTGTGGGGGGTTGTGTGCTGGCACGCACGTGGGCTAGCGCGCACATGCGCTCCCATTTTTGGCACGCAAGAAGAAAAACGTTCGCCGTCACTGCCCTAATCTTTCCAGGTTGGTGGCCTGGTCTGGTGTGGGGGGGGGGAGAGGGAAGAGGGGTTGTGCAGGTGGGCATGTGTGCACGTGCACAACTTCATAAGTTAGTAGGGCTGCGAATACCAGCACCGGCCACTCACATGACTGGGGCTGCGAGTGTCCTCCACTTTCATGAGTGCCAGCACCTCCTGCTTGTGTGTGTTGGGCTGCACACATGTATACCAGCCCACCAATCATGCTGCCCAATTGCAAATAGGCCATGGCCCTGTAATGGGCAACGGCCCATAGGTTGAGGACCCCTGATGTAAAGTAAACAGGATTAAAAGTAAATGACATTCACCCAGTATCAGCTTTTTATCTCACCAGCATGAGGTCTTTCTCCGTACATGTTGAAGGACGTCATATGCACCATAACACGTTTTCCAAAACTGCACACATACAAAAGACAAGGGCATTTTAACACACCGCTAACCGCAAGCAGTTCATCATAGACAGTGCTTCATTTTCAAAATTGGATTAAAATACACTTTTGACTTGGAAAAGACTCCCATTCAAATTTGGTGGTGGTTGTCCTGCTGTGCTTAATTCTTTTTTTTTTTTTAGAATAGAATAAAAAGTTTGAAAGGAACCTTGGAGGCTTTCAAGTCCAACCCCCTGTTTGG
>QLTV01002540.1:1908671-1923200 GCA_003457575.1 Thermophis baileyi | reverse complement strand
CTAGCTAACTCAAGCCCGGGTGTCTCGGAAGGCCTACCTGTGGAAGCCGAGAGCCAGCGATGTCCTCCCTTCGCCTTCGGCCCTTCGGCCATGGAGGCCACACCCAGTACCTTCCAGGAGCTTCCATGCTCGAGCCCCGGAGCGGCAGCAGACCTGTCCGCACAGGCCGCTGCCTCACCACCAACTGAATTGCGCAGGGCTTCCAAAACGCGACCTGGCCGCACAGTCCGCTGCCTCACCGCCATCTGAATTGCGCAGGTCTAGTAGGGCTTCAAAACGCCCCGCCTACCTGCGTGATTACGTATGCTGGACAGCTCCATCCAGGAGGGGAGGGGTGTTATGTTCTAACTGTTTAAACTGTGTTACATGGTTCCAACCAGGTCCAGCGTTTGAGCGGGAAAAAGCTCAAACGCTATTGGCTGGTCTGTCTGACAGCTCCCTATAAAAGGGCAAGCTGTCAGACTGCTCTTTGCTGGTTGCTGATACAAGAGCTGAAATAAAGAGCTGCTTTGGAAGTCTGTCTCCTGTCATCTCTACCCACTATCTAACAGTTTATATTCTGGTGTCTTACCTGTCTGTGTGTGTGTGGGGGGGCGGTCTTAGAGATTCTTTGGTTGGGCTGTTTACTGATGGCTCTTTGGCAATTTCTTGATTGGGGTATTGCTTACTCGAATGTTGGTCTGAAGTTAACCTTGGAGTTAATCTTTGCTGATCTGGATGTGATTACTAGTGGAGAGTTCTTGGGTCTTTTTGTTCTCTTTTGGGCTGGTTGATTATTATTATTATTGATTAAATTTGTATGCCGCCCAACTCCCAAGGGACTCTGGGCGGCTCACAACAATATAAAAAACTATTAAAAGAAAACATAATAAAAACAGTTAAAAACAGTTAAAAACTCATACATTGTCTCTCTTGCATAGTCTATAGATGTTGTTAATGTCTATGTGTCTGTTGATGGCTGATTTGTCAGAGTGCCAGGTTTCTAGAGATTCCCTGGCATTTTTGGACTTGGCCTGGTCTAGAATTGTCCCATTTTCCGAACTGAAACTATAGTTAAATCTGTCTATATGTTGTAAAATTAAAGAATTTTCATTGTGTCTCCTAGCTGCCAGTTGAGGTTCATGGATGCATTCTGCCAGTCTTCTGCATACATACATTAGTACCCCATTTTCATTGAGGTATATTTTAATCATCATTATTTTTGCCAGTGTCTATCCCAGTGATAGTTAACTTTTTCCGGACCGAATGCCCAAAGCACGTGTGTGCGCGTGTGAATGCGTGCGTGTCCGAACCCCCAAAATGCAATGCGCACGCGGCCCGGTGCATGTGCTTCACCCCTGCGCATGCACGTGCGGCCCCCATGCATGCACCTCACCCCGCGCATGCACACGTGGCCCCCGCGCACATGTCTCCTCATGCTTGCATGCGTGGTCCCCCTGGATGCCCCCCATCCCCCGTGCATGCGCATGTGGCCCCCACACATGCGCCCCACGCATGTGCAGCAGAGACCCGATGACCAGCTGGCCGTCGGGAGGTGCGTGCGCATGCGTGGTGGAGTTGAACTAGGGCGACGGCTCACATGCCCACAGAGAGGACACTGGGTGCCACCTATGGCACGCGTGCCATAGGTTCGCCATCATGGGTCTATCCACTGCAGGATGAAGGGTTCTTCTGCATGTTTCTAACCAATATGGTCCTGAGCTTTCTTTTGCCAATTGGCCCACAATACTTGCTGATGTCATCAATCACAGTATTTTAATACATCGGGTGTGATGCTAGTTCGCCTCCTCGTGGTGCACCCTGGATAGCACGGAAGTGTGAACCAAACGACTAGCCACAATTGGCAGCCAGACTACATTGAAGAATTGGCAGTTAACGACAGTTGGCAGTCAGACATCTTTGTAGAACTCCTGGCTCTCTAAATACATGGCAATGGATAAACAAAATGGGCCTTCCTCACCAGCATTGGTTCAACTCTGAACAGGATCCGTACCCAACATGGTGTCTCAAGAGCCGAGGTGGCGCAGTGGTTAGAGTGCAGCACTGCAGGCTACTTCAGCTGACTGCTAGCTGCAGTTCAGCGGTTCAAATCTCACAGGCTCAAGGTTGACTCAGCCTTCCATCCTTCTGAGGTGGGTAAAATAGCACTTACACTTATATACCGCTTTACTATTACTATTACCTATTTAAAAGAGCCGAGGTGGCGCAGTGGTTAGAGTGCAGCACTGCAGGCTACTTCAGCTGACTGCTAGCTGCAGTTCGGCAGTTCAAGTCTCACCGGCTCAAGGTTGACTCAGCCTTCCATCCTTCTGAGGTGGGTAAAATGAGGACCCAGATTGTTGGGGGCAATATGCTAACTCTGTGAACCACTTAGAGAGGGCTGTAAAGCACTGTGAAGCGGTATATAAGTCTAAGTGCTATTGCTATTGCTATTGTGGTGTGACTGTGGTGCTCCTCGACAAAATATCCATCAGATTGTGCCCGAATGTCCATCAAGAGCTGATATCGGCCCAATGTCCGATTTTTTCAACATAGACCACCCTGTTCTTGAATGGCTGGGTGGACTGGACATTAACATTTGAACCACTATAAGTCCATGTATTTGCCATACGCTAAATAAATAAATAAAATATATGAGGTATTTCAAGGATTGGAGAAGGAGAAAGGGGAAATGTGTTTTTGTTTTGGGAAAATGTGCATGGACATTTGGTATGTTTCAATATGCATTGGGAGCAACACTTGCACTTTTGACTTTTTGGAGTTTTTTTATGGATCAGTTCTAAGCTGAGAAAAGGTAAGGAATCATCATCTTCTTCTTTTAATGACCCCATAATCCCTTGCGGGGTGGAGTCTGGGCAACTGAATGGAGCTAGCAGTGTGTTTTAATGGCCGGATGCCCTTCCTGTCGCCAATGTGGAGTTTTGTTCAGCAGATATATTTCCAGTGTGCCCAGAGAGAGAAATATCTGCCTCTATCTAGGATTGAACTCACAGCCTCCTGATTGTAAGGCGAGAGCTCCACCTCTAGGCCACCGCATCACTCCTGGCACCACTCCTGACCACCGCACCACTCCTCAGAAAAGGTAAGGAATATTCTTATGCTAATAGACATCTGCTACATAGACTCTTCCATTCTCAGCTGGCAATAGAGGAAAAAATCAATATACATTTGTCCTAAATTGTTTTCATCTCTCTGTGTGTGTGTGTTTTAATGAATCTATTTCATTCTATATCTGCATGAATCTGCAGTAAAAAAAATAAATCTAAGACACATTTAAATTAGCAGTGTGCATTGATCAAAAGGTTTAATTCAAGGCTCTTTGGGATTTAGTTTGCTTTGATTCGCACCAGATCAGAGGTTGCCCATTCCGAACCAGTTCCAAGAAAGTGTCATTCCTCCCATTGATTAGTGCTGTTACAACATACAGTAAAATAGCCGTAATAGTTGGCAATAAATTAAGACAAAGTTTGCAGATGTGAAAGATAATTCCGAGCAATGAAGAAATAGGTGCATCGGGTTTGATTCAAGGGTTTTTTTCATTTGGTTAAGTTTAGAAAAATAGCTCCAAACTTTTGAAAAGAATGAGGTAGCTTTTTCTGAGGTTCCAACCTGCTGAAATGTCAAACAGATATATTGAGAGGGTTTTTTTTTTTAATAGAAATGGTGCCTACACATTTAAGATATTTTAGAAAAAGGATTCCTTAACTCCCTTATTGCTGGTCAATATCAATTAAAATTATTGGGTTTTTTGAGAGTGCCCGTAGGCAAGAAATCTGCCAAGCTGGAAAATGATAGATGAAGTGCTTTGGGCCACAGAATTTAAATTCAACCTGCTATATTGAAAACTATTTCAAAAAGTTTGTTGTATTGTGGATGTCTCCTATAGGTATAAAACAGATACTGTTTATTCATGACAAGGAATTGTTTAGGAAGAGGTGCCTCTTTTTATTAGTATACTAGGGGCATTGGGAAGTAATTAGTGTTGTTTGGACTCAAATCTGGAGGCCAAAATCTCATCCAAAATACCATGATGGGAAGTTTCTTTTGAATTAGTCTTTGAAATGAAAAACTTGCCAATCACTTGACTTGATTCCTCTTTTTTTCTCCCCAACCCACTTTGGTATTTTTTTACTGATAAGTAGAATACAACATATTATGGTGGATTCAGGAAACCTGTTGTGGCCTGTCCGGCCCCTCCAACAGCCGAATCAGAGGAGGAGGAGGTGTGGGATTCAGGATCAGCATCAAGGCAACCTGAGAGCTCCGAGGGGGAAGAGGGAATGGAGCTGGCAGACAGAGAGAGACAGAGGCAGAGCCTGGGCCATCCATCAGCCCTCAGATGGAGAGTCAACAGCCCCCAGGTCTGAAGGTGGCTGATGAGGAAGAGGAGGAACAGCTGGATCCAGTGCCTGATGCGCGGATGGCAGAAGGCAGAGGAGAGGAGAGCAGTGGAAATCTGTGGGCCGATCCTTGGGACGGAAGAGCCACCGTTGCTAGCGAAGCCCCACCTTAGCTCTGGGAATAAAAGGCAGGGGGTGGAGATGAATAGATGTGGCAGACAACTATTAATCTCCCAGATGGATGGACTTGTTAGCTTGCGGTGAGAGAGAAACTTTTTGCCGGGGCTGCTGGCACTCCTAATAAAGGAATAATTGATTTAACTTCAGAGTGTTTGTCGTGTTTGGGGAGCTGGGTCAGAACAAAACCTTTTGATTTATTTGGAGTTTCATAATCCCAAATGGGGAAAGTGTAAGTTCTAGAAATTTGTAGTTCTACTGGGGATCTATGAATGAAGAAGATCAGTATAATGCTTGCAGTATGTTTATTAACATGTTGCCTACTTACAAAAAAATGATGCAATATTATTTCCCATTGGCATAGATTTGACAAGAATAAAAAACTATTTTACAAGAATGGTCAAATTAAGAGAAGACTGTCAAATGGGAATAGAGAAAGAAAAATTGTCCAGAATGTGCATGCTAATGTTGGGAGTTCTTTTAATGCTTCTTGCACCCCACTCCCCAAATGGTGCAAATACAGTATCTTAAGTTTCAAAGTAGACCATGAAACAACTGATTCTCTGCTAAGGCAGGCTGACTTAGAATGACTTGCCTCCAGAAGTTGAATATCATGTATTAGGATAGTATAGCACCGTGATGGTGAACCTATGGCACACCATATCTGAGGGCACATGAGGCGTTGCCCTATGTCAGCTCCAGTGCACATGTGCGCACTGACCAGCTGATTTTCGGCCTTGGGGAAGGTCATTTTCGCCCTCCCCAGGCTTCAGGAGGCTTCCCTGAAACCTCCAGAGTGCGAAAAACGGCCAAACGGGCCTACCGAAAGTTTGGAACGGACTTCCGGTTTGCCCATTGGACCGTTTTTTGCACTCCTGAGGCTTCAGGGAAGCCTCCTGAAGCCTCCAGAGGGTTAAAAATGGCCCAACGGGGGGGGGCATGTGCGGGGATGCAAGCATGTGCAGTGAAGCATGCGTGGGGGGGGTTGTGTGCTGGCATGCTTGCGCGCTAGCGCGCACGCGCACTCCAATTTTTGGCATGCAAGAAGAAAAAGGTTCGCCATCACTGGTATAGCACTTTGGAGATTATTTGAAAAGGGTATTTCAATAGTATTATATCTACAACTCTGCATATCTCAGCAGCTATGCATATCTCCAGGATCAAATGATTGCTTTTTGCAGTTGCCATGTTTTCCTGGGAAAAGACAAGGCTACTTTCAAGCACTTCAGAGGGATACTATATTCATTCACCAAATGCACTCTTTTATAATCAGATCCCAAGCACTGCATGCTCCAAATATACATGCATCTTCTACAGTGGACATCTTATCATGCTAGAAGGCATGTTCTGATCTAAAGGCAATTTCAGATGATAACATCATCCATGTGTGAATAGCAATAGCACTTCACAGTGCTTTTACAGCCCTCTCTAAGCGGTTTACAGAGTCAGCCTCTTGCCCCCAATAATTTGGGTCCTCATTTTACCGACCTTGGAAGGATGGAAGGCTGAGTCAACCTTGAGCCTGGTGAGATTTGAACAGTCAAATTGCAGGCAGTCAGCAGAAGTAGCCTGCAGTACTGCACTCTAACCACTGAGCCACCATGGCTCTTAATAGGGATATACTACTTAGAGCAGAAAGTCCTAATTAAATGTCATACATAGTTATTTGAAACTCTTAGAGGTTTAAGCCATGCAAACTGTGAAGGTAAGAGTCATTTCTTCATCTAGCATCAACCATTTGTTTATTTGTTTGTACTGGAAATAACTTTCACTTAACACATTTTCTTTTTGTTATATTTGCTGGCAAAAGGACAGTAATGGATTTTATTCATTCGTTTATTCACCATTTCTACCAAACATGCTTCATCTTTTTGCAGAATATTTATGCCTATATTTCCCAGGGCCCCTTGCATTCAGAATATCATTCATTATCATTATCATTATCATTATCATTATCATTATTATTATTATTATTATTATTATTATTATTATTATTATTATTATTATTATTATTATTATTATTATTATTATTATTATTATTATTATTATTATTATTATTATTATTATTATTATTATTATTATTATTATTATCTCTTTATCATTAAACATGAAACTCAGTCAACTAAACATTAAAAAATGCATCACAAATACCATTGACTGGTGCTAATGGTCGATATGGGTTGCTGCCAGCCTCCTAGGTATCAACCAAGTACCTTCTTAAGATGTACGATGTTCCGAGTAGTACAGTTTTTTGCAGTTCCACTGGTGTTATTGCAGGAAGCTGCAATTTCTTGTTGTATTTTGTAAAATTCTTGGACATGGTGCCAAGTGCCCCGATGGCAATGGGTATCACTGTCACATGTTTCATCCATAATCACGTAGTTTCAATGGTCAGGTCATGATATTTCATGATTTTTTTCTAGTTCTTTTTCTTCAACTCTGACGTCTCCTGGTACAGCGATATCAATAAATCGTACGCTTCAGTTTTCGATGACTGTGATATCTGGCGTGTTGTGTTCCAAATGATGATCCGTCTGTATTTGAAAATCCCATAAGATCTTTACCGTCTTATTTTCGACAAGATATTTTTGACTTATCATAGAACACAGTGCCTTCAAATCTCCAGCTACTTCAACTATCCATTAAAAGCAAAACACCAAAATCAATGCCAATCCATTCCAAATAGAAAGCAGAAAAGCCTCCCTGTTAGTGCTTAAATGGTGTCCCATAAGTTCTTCGGCGAGAATGGTGTTCACTGCCTTTTGAAAAACCATTCTATCTCCGGAAAGAAGCTGTTCTCTAATATTACATCACAATTAAATATTTTTCATGAACCCCTAACTCATCAAGAGCCGAGGTGGCGCAGTGGTTAGAGTGCAGCACTGCAGGCTACTTCAGCTGACTGCTACCATAGCTGCAGTTCGGCGGTTCAAATCTCACCGGCTCAAGGTTGACTCAGCCTTCCATCCTTCTGAGGTGGGTAAAATGAGGACCCAGATTGTTGGGGGCAATATGCTAACTCTGTAAACCGCTTAGAGAGGGCTGTAAAGCACTATGAAGCGGTATATAAGTCTAAGTGCTATTGCTATTGCTATTAACCTCTTCTAGGTTGGAGGCTCTCAGAAACCTCTTTTAGAAAATTCTTCACAGCTTGGACTGGGGAGAGTTTTTCAGCTAAGCATCAGCTGAGTCACTAAGATTTATAGGCAAGTGCAAATCACTTTGAACTGAATCCAGAGACCCACTGGTAGATAACACAGTGAAGGCAGAACTTGAATTACAGTGATGAAATGGCTAATTCCAGCAGCTGGATTTGGGATTAGTTGTAGTTTTTGAACCACCTTCAAATGCAACTGTACGTAAGGTGCATTGGTGTAATCTATACCTCTATACCTGTCTGGTTTGGCTCTGCAACTGAACAAGACAGACACAGACTTCAGAGGATAATTAGAACTGCAGAAAAAACAATTGCTACCAACCTGCCTTCCATTGAGGACCTGTATACTGCGCGAGTCAAAAAGAGGGCTGTGAAAATATCTACAGACCCCTCACATCCTGGACATAAATTGTTTCAACTCCTACCCTCAAAACGATGCTATAGGGCATTGCACACCAGAACAACTAGACACAAGGACAGCTTTTTCCCCGAATGCCATCACTCTGCTAAACAACTACAGTATTTCCCACAACACTGTCAAACTATTTACTAAGACTGTATTACTATTATTCTTTTCATCCTTCCTATTACCTATCTCCTTCTACTTATGACTATAACCTTGTTGCTTGTATCTTTACAATTTATATTGCTTTATTTAGTTTCCTAGTATGATTTTGATTGCTTATTTAGTATCCTATGACAACCCCAAGTGTTGTATCTTATGGTTCTTGATGAATGTATTTTTTATGTATACTGAGAGCTTATGCACCGAAGACAAATTCCTTGTGTGTCCAATCACACTTGGCCCATTCTATTCTATTCTATCTAAACACTTTGTGATCAGACCAGTTGGGAAAATGACCTTCTAGCCAAGACTGCTATCTGCTGTTTGAGAAGGAGCTGAGTCCAGAATACCAAGCAATGGATCTTCTCCATCTTGCTGAATGTGACTTCGTCCAGAGCTGACTTAATTATGGACAACAATTCCATTATGTGGGGTTCAATTTGAGCTAGTTCTGTCATGTCTAACCCTGCATACCCTCTAAACAATAAGAATGTTGGTTGCATCTCCACCCTGACCTGGAAGGTTGATGCTAGACCAGGTGATATTCTTGAGAAGACTATAAGGCTGTGGCTAAGTAAGATGGATGAACTGCTCTGACTTCCCTGAATCCTAAAAATATTGAGAAATGGAGTGGGAAGAGATAAGACGTTGGGAGGAACTGAAATGGGGCTGGCAGAATGAACAATTTCATCACTGTCTGATGAAATAAGCAACAACTGAGACGCTAGGGAGATGCCATATTTAAACTCACATTTCATGGCTTCATGGTGTTCCTGCCTACTGCAGGCTCACATTCAATTGCAGTCAGTTTCAAACAATGCCATTCCTCGATTAACTGATCCTGCTCAATGCTGAAACTTCTGGTTCAATCTGGTGATGTAATGACCTGGTATTCTTCTTTCTTTGGTTTCTAACATAGATTCCACTTGACAGCCATCCTGAACTTTCCCCGTTTTCTTACTTGTGAGTGCTTTATTAATAATTCCAGCCATAAAATAGGATAGGCTTATGCAAAGCACTTTGAGAATATGCCTCCCCCATTCTACTTCTAGAAGTAAATGGCTTTACTTGAAGGTTGCTTTGTTATGCAAACATACTTAGAGGAATTATGCACAGATAGAAATGTGTTTGGACTTTTCCAGACAGCTGCTGGAATAAAACCTTGAGGTGACTCAAAGACCCATCAAGGAGACTCACAGTGTGTAAGAAAAGAGAAGGCAGAACCTGGGGGCAGAATGAAAAGGGAAATCAGCCTAGAATCCCTAGGTAGCCACAAGAGAACTAAGTCCAATATCCCTTGAATGCTGTTGACCCTTATCTAACTCTTAGCAGGTGCCAACCATTAGATGAGACGATTCCTGTGCGTAGGCTTTTAGCAATAAAGCAGTTTCGATGAAACTTCACACGTAGACTTGATCTTTTCTGCCTGACACACAGCTTCCTTATTCAAGGGGAGTTGTGTTGCTTCCATTGAGATAAAGCCAAATTGCCTTGTAAACTAGCTAGAAAGTATGGGGAAAGAAATAAGGTCATTCTCGTCAGGGAAGTGCATGGAAGTGCATTGATGATCAAGGTCCTACTTCTCCTTCTCCTGTTGCTACATTAGAATTCTGCTCTTGCTGAGCATATATGTGCATTCCACTTGCATTCTTGCAGCTCCTCTCTCTCTCTCTCTCTCTCTCTCTCTCTCTCTCTCTCTCTCTCTCTCTCTCTCTCCTCTGACCTTCCTTGAATGGTTATCCTTTGCAGTATATTTGTCAGTGTCTTTCCTGTTTTTCCTGCCTGGCAACCTGTCTATTGCCATCCCTATAACATCTGTCACAAATGTCTGTTGACACTATTTCTGTAGTCCTTCATTTGTTGCCATGTCTGTGGGCCGTAATTGCCACATTTATCTTCACTACCTATTGTCAAGTAAAAGCTCTATCCCTCTCAGATGTGGAAGCTAATGTCTTCCTTGTAGTTCATTTAGGTTTTCATCTCTCAAAGTGTTTATGTGGTCAATCAATAGATGACAATAGGACTCCTCCAGGAATATTTTCACAGATGCCTTCATATATCCTTTTCATAGAACTAAAGGTCTAAAGCTGCTACATCACATATTTATCTAGTGCGGCCCAGAACAGCTGCCCTTGAGTCATCAAGAAGTATGTCACTTCTTGGGGATTGCTCTAAGCAAAGGGGAAATATATACATTTATAAATCAATCCAGTGATCTGTGGAGAGAAATAATCTCAAAAGTAATTTTTTGAGGGAAGTTTGAGCGCATAGAGCAGTGTTTCTCAACCTTGGCAACTTTAAAGTATCTGGACTTCAACTCCCTAAATTCACCAGGGATCTTATAGTTGCCAAGGTTAAGAAATTCTGGCCTTAACATTGTTGGTCTGTTAAAAACAGACGTTCCCGCCCCCCGCCTAAAGTCTAAAGAAGGATAAAATGCCATGGCGTATATACCATTGAGAGTAATGGTGCCGTTTGTTTGAAGTTGACTTAGAAGCATGTCTGAACCGAGTCATCATGGTTTATAAACCATGACATAGCATTATCTAGGTCAGGGTCTCCAAACATGGCAACTTGAAGACTTGTAGACTTCAGCTCCCATAATTCCCCAGCCAGTCTTGAATTCTGGGAGTTGATGTCCCCAAGTCTTCAAGGTGCCAAGTTTGGAGACCCTTGTTCTAAGTCATGGGACCTTTACACCAGATCAAGGTTTCAACATACAGTACCTTATTGCAATCAGAGGAAGAAGTGACAGTGGAATTGTGATTCCACAGGTGGGGCACATTATATTGTCTTTCACAAGGTTTCTGGATCAGTGCACAGTGGATACTGTTTTAATTAATTATTATTTTAAATATAGTTGGGTGTTTTTTTTCCCCCTTTCTTTTTTAAATTGTTTTTATATGTTTTATTTTTTTTATGATGTAAGCCGCCCAGAGTCCTTCGGGAGTTGGGCGGCATATAAATTTTATAAAATAAATAAATAAAATAAATACATACAAAATCAGTTGTGTTAATTCAGAGAACAACAGATTCAGTTTGCCATGGGACACACTCTACAATCTTCTACCAATTCTCTTCTCATCTTCTTCTTTCCTCTCTACAGAATAATAGCAGTAGTATTAGCACTTAGACCAGGGCTGGATGCATCACAGGCTGGCCACGCCCACCCCTGGTTTAGTGAAGGGGCAAAAAGTTGTGATATTTTGTTTATTTGTTTGTATGTTTGTTTATTTATTTGTCAGACATGTACAAGATATCAGGTATATGTATAATCTTAAACATAATCAAGGTGAATACAGATAGATGAGGACAATAGGACAGTAGGACAGGGACGGTAGGCACGCTGGTGCGCTTATGCACGCCCCTTACAGACCTCTTAGGAATGGGTTGAGGTCGACAGTAGACAGTCTAAGGCTCAAGTTTTTTGGGTTTGGGGAAGAAACCACAGAGTCAGGTAGTGAATTCCAGGCATTGATCACTCTGTTGCTGAAGTCGTATTTTCTGCAGTCGAGTTTGGAGCGGTTTATATTAAGTTTGTATCTATTGTGTGCTCGTGTATTGTTGTGGTTGAAGCTGAAGTAGTCATTGACAGGTCATATGTCATGTGATGATGTGTCATTGCGAGTTTGACACCCCTGACTTAGACTTATATAACACCCCATAGAGTACTCTCTGGGAGGTTTACAATGTCACAGTATTTTGTCCAACAATCTGCATCCTCATTTTACCGACCTCGGAAAGATGGAAAGCTGAGTCAACCTTGAGCCCTGTCAGGTTTGAGCTCCAGGCTGAGTCAACCTTGAGCAGGTCAGAATCGACCTCCTGGCTGTGAGCAGAGTTAGACTGCAATACTGCATTTTAACCACTGTGACACCAGGGCTCTTTGGGGGAAACATGAGGGAATAATTCCATATGTTCTACAAAGTCCTGTTTTCTGTGAAAATTGGCTTGAAAGGCATGAAAAAAACTTGATGGGAACATTATAGCAATAGCACTTAGACTTACAGTATATACCGCTTTACAGTGCTTTAAAGCCCTCTCTAAGCGGTTTACAGAGTCAGCATATTGCCCCCAACAATCTGGGTCCTCATTTTACCCACCTCAGAAGGATGGAAGGCTGAGTCAAACTTGAGCCTGGTGAGATTCGAACTGCCAAATTGCAGGCAGCCGGCAGTCAGTAGAAGTAGCCTGCAGTACTGCACTGTAACCACTGCGCCACCGGTTATTGACTTCATTTCCTTCCATTAATCCACAGTTAGGAATGACAGCCTTACAGTAAGTGGAGCAGAAATAGGGGAACAAAAGGTGTGTAATGGGAATTTGGGGTATTTTATTTTATTTTGCTGTACTTCTTCCAGCATAGCTACCCATTGCAGTCCTTCTTGAGGATCAATTTCTCTCGCAAAGAAAACATAATGTGGAGGATTTAAAAAAAATGAAGATGAAAGTAAAACATTTGGGGATGCTAGACCACAAGTTGTGAATGTATGGATATGGAATAACACAAGATAGTTGATAGTAGACTGGTTCTCTGTTCCTGGAGAATTTATTGATGGAATTTACCAGGCAATTTTTTTCCCTCAACAATTCCCCGATTCCTGACCAGCTCTATGAACAATGACATTATTTTTTGTTTGCTTTTGCTTTTTAATCTTCTCCCTATAAACAATGTCACTTTCATCATACATTTCCCAAGCATTTATATTCGGTAGCCTCTGATTGCTTTTCCGTAAAAAGTAGAGCTATTTACAGCAGCAATCATAAATCAATTTCTTTACATTGTTAAAGATATCAAAATTTAATATAACTAATCTAACTAACCAACAGCCTTCCAGAAAGCTCTCTACAGCTGAGAAACTGGCTCCGAATTGATGCACGCGGCACCCCCTGGCTTCCGTTTCACCTTCAGATGCCTTCCGGAAAGCCCTCTGTAGCCGATAAAAGAGCTCCGGATCGTGCAAGCGGTGGCAAGCGGGCACAGAAGTGGTCGGGCAGCGGGCTCCTGCTGGGTGGGGCTGTCGGTGCCACCACCGCAAGGTGAGTCAATAATTAGACCCACCCGAAAAGAAGCACTAGCCATTTTTTTTTCGGTGGTCAAAAGAAAATAAGACCTGGTCATATTTTCAGGGAAACACGGTAACGTATTTATTGCTTGTTAAAGCATTTATTCCATGATGTTCAGAGCTTCTGTAGAGCAGCTCAGACCAGAGATGATAATATTGTAGAAATAACTCAGGAAAAAAACAACCCATTAAAGAACAACTTCAAACAATTCCCTAGATGTCTTTTAGTTCAATAATTAAGATGCAAATACATGACTGAATCAGAGAAGTTGAATATATATATTGCAAAGCCAAATATTTGCATACAGTTCATCGGGGAAGTTATTTTACACTAATCGCTCTTCTATTAAGCGTAGGATATCTCTTGAATGTAGTTATATCGGATATACCTGATTTGTTAACAGTGATGACCATGCTTAGATCTTCTGGTAGGCCAACTTTGACAAGGAAGAGTGACATCCGATCAGTTTTTCACATAGTTCTCCTCCATCTGGGCAACTCTGATAGTTTGGCTTCACGGTTCAACAGAGTCATTCCATCTTTGCTGTCATTTGTGTCCGTTGCACATGGATAGCCCCATTCACGATAGGCTACTCACTACCAGAATCACTTCCTCTTATTTTCATAAATTGGTAAAGAATGGAGTTTACTGCAGTTTGGACACATTTTAAGAACCTCCCATTAAAAGGATTTAATTTTTCTGGCATCAGAACTAAAGGGATTTGTTATTGCCTATTGCTTTTTTTTTTTTTAAAAAAAATCTAATCTACAGCTCTAATATTTCCTTTTGGTCTTCCATCCATGCACAAACTCTACCTGACTCAGTTTCTAAATCCCCCATTGACCAGTCAGTCAGGTGTTGCAACCAGGTGAGGAGTACATAATATGTATGTATGTATGTATGTATGTATGTATGTATGTATGAATGAATGAATGAATGAATGTATGTGTGTGTATTCTAACATTGTTTATTTATATAGGTGCCCATCTGGACAGCATACAAATATGAATTAAAACAAGAAGCACAAAACTACAGTCATTGTTAGCATGTAAAACAAATATTACTTTAAAATAAAACTGCTCCTGCTTGAGCAGGGGGTTGGACTAGAGGACCTCCAAGGTCCCTTCCAACCCTGATATTCTATGTTCTAAAAAACAAATGACACAGAACAGAGGCACAGTGATAAAGCCATCCTAAAGATTTCACCAGTCCCCTAGTGAAAC
>QLTV01002540.1:1879486-1903744 GCA_003457575.1 Thermophis baileyi | reverse complement strand
CTGCCTCTCTCTCTCACACCCCCTCTCTAACTCTCTCTCTCTCTCTCTCTCTCCCCCGTCTGTCTGTCTGTCTGTCTATCTATCTATCTTTCTATCTTTATATTATCTATCTATCTATCTATCTATCTATCTATCTATCTATCTATCTATCTATCTATCTATCTATCTATCATCAATCATCTCGGTATAGCGATCCATCCATCCATCAATCCATCTTTGTCGTCTCTATATACACGTACGTACGTCCATCTATCATCTATCTCTATCTATCATCTATCATCTCTCTCTCTCTCTCTCCTATCTATCTATCATCTAACAATCTATCTATCTAGATAACTATCCCATCTATCCATCTATCTATCTGTCTGTCTGTCTATCTATCTATCTATCTATCTTACATCTATACATCTATCTATCATCTCTGTCTGTCTGTCTGTCTGTCTGTCTGTCTATCTATCTATCTATCTATCTATCTATCTATCTATCTATCTATCTATCCAATTATCATCTATCTATCTATCTATCTATCTATCTATCTATCTATCTATCTATCTATCTATCTATCTATCTATCTATCTATCTATCTATCTATCTATCTATCTATCTATCTATCTATCTATCTATCTATCTATCTATCTATCTATCTATCTATCTATCATCTATCATCTATCTATCTATATCTCTCAAATCATCCATCCATCCATCCATCCATCCATCCACCATCTACATCTATCTATCATGTCTGTCTGTCTGTCTGTCTAGCTAGCTATCTAGCTATCTAGCTATCTATCTAGCTATCATCTATTTATCTACCATCAATTCCTGCTCTTTGCAATATATTCAATAAGCTGGAACTGTCTATCTTGACATTCTGCACCTGCCAACTTATAATGCTTTTAAACCTCCTTAAAAAGGTATGAAATTGGTTTTTGCTATCTATCTATCTTTCTAATCATCTATCACCTACCTACCTACCTACCTAATTATTTTCCCTTTCCTTTTCCTCAACTCATGAATATATAGAGAATAAGGATTCCAATTCAGCCAGTATTCTTGATATTTCAACTTGTCTTCTGTTTAGTTTTCTGTTTCTAATTCTGTAGATCATTGAGTCAGAATGATGTGCCCATTAAGAATATTCTGTGCTCACTGCCTTGAAATATTTCTTCTTTAGACCGTGGAAAGGAGTTATGCACAATTTGTACCTACAAATGTTGGGATTTCTCCAAGCCTGCTTTTTTTTTTTAATGCAAACGTGTGTACAATATTTTGGCAACATAAGATTAATACTTACTCTAGTACTCTTTACTACAAACACAGTAAAGAGAATGATATAATTATGAGAATTTCTTTGATAAAATAAGGGAAACTGTGTAAAAAAAGACACTTTAAGTTTTTAAGAAGAGATTATACACATGATTGATATTCCAATGATAATTTTATTGTCATTTTATTATCAAAAATAGTCTTCTCTTCTGTGATCAGTGCAAAATTATGCTTCTTAAAGCAAAAGCGGTTTTCCCTTATTTTGAAATATTCCCATGCCATTTAGGGTGCCCCATTTTATTAGTTTTATCTTTTTTTTTGAACTTATCATAAACATCTAAGAATGCTATTGATATGAATCACCTTTGGGGCTATGCATAATTATGCAAAATGCAGACCAAGGATAAGAAAAATAAATAAACCAAAGAAATTAAACATGGGATAAGAAATATAAAGGTAGCCAAATTTAGTTTACACCAATACCTTTTGCTGTACTTCTCTGTGTCATCTGAGAGATAAAATCTTTGGTCCAGTTTTAATAAGAATGCACTCTAATTTTAAATTAAAATTTTGTTGTCAAATGTGGCACAGAGGGAAGCTGTAGGGCCTTCCTCTCTCAAAGCAGAATTAGCCATTTGTTTACTTCCAAATTGAATATTTAGGCAGCACTATCATCATTGGTTGAAATGTTAGGAAGCAACTGAGATTTAAACTACCGGTAAGTATTCTGTTTGGTCTTGCAACATTGGGAAATGCAGACTAGCAATAGCAATAGCATTTAGGCTTATATAGCCTATAGCTTTTTATACCACTCTCTGGGCTGTTTACAAAGTAAGCATTATTTGCATATTGCACCCAACAATCTGGGTCCTCATTTTACCAACTTTGGAAGAATGGAAGACTGAGTCAACCTTGAGGCCCCTCAAGATCGAATTCTAGGCTGTGGGCAGAGTTTGACTGCAATACTGCATTTTAACCCATGCACCACCAGGGCTCAGAGAATGCCTTCTTCTCAGCCAAGAAAATATTAAACAAACCTATGTCTGTTGAAGGATACTTAATATTCTGTTAACACAAGCATTTGTTTGGATTAAAAGTTTTGACCGGACAGGCAAATTACCTTGTACATCATCATTCCATAAATATTCTGCACAATATAACAATTTCAACCAAAACATCCTTGCATGTGATTGGCAAGTTCATTGTAGCACAAAATACCCATAGATTTATATATATATTTATTTTTTGCTAACTGATGTCCTCTGCTTCTTCAATGCCTCCTTTGTTATTTACATTCGTCACTGCTGGTTACAATGAAGAAAGATTAATCTTCTGTCATTCTCACATCAACGGTATTGCTGCTTTCATGCATGTTGATGGTGGTGCAGTTTCATTTTCCAGGTTCCTTTCACACTCATCTTACTTCTCTTGAGTGAAAAGGTAGTGTAACTATAAATACTTAGTTCTAGTGAGCATTGACCCATTTAAAATCTGAGGATTACACAGTGTACACAGGGATGGTTTTCACTTACCTTCCCTACCGGTTCGTAAATGTGAGAGTGTGCTACCTCCGCATGCGCACAGCTCCCGCACATGCGCTTTACTCACGTGTGAGCCTTCCGTGCATGCGCCCGGCCTGAAAAACCTGCACAAATAGGATAGCATAGAGTGGGGGCGGGTGGGCAGGCCCACCCACTATTTCCACTACCGGTTCGGGCGAACCAGTCCAAACCAGCTGAATACCACCTCTGAGTGTACAGTCTAGCCCAGTGGCAGCCTTTAGTAAGTTGACTGGTCTTCAGTTTTCAAAGCTAAGCAACACTGCCTCTGGGTAGAATCTGGAGAGGAGACTAGTTGAAAATGTAGATTAGGGAGTCATAAATAAAAATAAGAAATGAATCCTAGAAGGTAGGAAAAGAAAACTACTTTGATGTAGTTGTCAAAAAAACAACAACAAATTTGTGGAACCATGTGAGGTTGGGCTTGATTTAAAGGTGATATTATATTTGCCCTTTACCTATTCTTTTTTTTGGAAATTCCTAACTAGGGATCAAGAAAGCACCAATCAGATAAAAACATACCCTTGTTATCCTATTTCCCTAGCTCTATATGAGTCAAAACCTGATTCCTGTCTGGTGGGTTAGAAGTTATGCAAGTAATTTATACAGGAATTCAGCCATATATATGTATTGTTCAAAACTCAACCTTTTACAATTTCTCTTTTACCCAGAGAAATCAGTATTAGTCTCTATTGGACTAGTGATCAAGACAAAAACAAGTATATCTGGTCTCCTTATTAATGTAGTCATGTCTTTCTTCTATAAAATATGGATTGGGAAAGTTAACTTTAGAAAATATCAGATTAAAAAAAAAATCAAACCAGCCTTGTTGGTCTTAAAGCATCGAAGCTGATTTTGATAGTTTATGGCATGGAAAAAATTATGAATGTATATGTATATGTCAGAGGTGGGTTCCTGCCAGTTCAGACCGGCTCTATAGAACCAGTAGCGGGAATTTCCCCCCTCTTGCCGAACCGGCAGCTGGACACGCCCCCGAACCGGCTCTCTCGGCAGCGCCATAGGTGCCGCCATTTTGTTTTTTGCTTCTGCGCACGTGCAGAAGCGGTTTTTTGCTTCTGCACATGCGCAGAAGCTGGGTTTTTAGCACTGCGCATGCGCGCACACTCCATGCCCGTGTAGCGCGCAAGACACACCCATGCAGTGTGCAAGGCGCGCGCCCACGCGGCGCGTGAGGAAGCGAACTGGCAGCGAGGTAAGCCAGAACCCACCCCTGGTATACACTTCAACTTCCCATAGTTGAAACTGTACTGTATATATATACTGGGTTAAAGTTCACAGATCATAAAGTGGCCAAGGTTGAGAGACCCTGATAGAAATCGTTTGGAATTTAACAGAGTAATAATGTACTGATAAGGTTTACATAGATGTCGTTCTCAGGATCTGATTATGTTTCATATATTTTCAGTCATAAAGATATGAAATGGAAAGTTATGTGGTGTCTGCAGGTCATATGATGTATGTATATGATGTATATACATATGTATGTATGAGCACACATGGAAAGCTGACAGCCCAGGTTTGAGACCTGAGCACTGCACAATGGGGTGAGCGACCTTTACCTGGCCCAGCTCCTGCCCACCTAGCAATTTGAAAGCATGCAAATGTGAGTAGATAAATAGGTACCACTTCAGTGGGAAGGTAGCAGCATTTCATGCCTCAGCATATCATCAAACTGGCCACATGACCACAGAACCATCTTCGTACAACACTGGCTCCCTCAGCTAAGAAGCATAGATGACAACGTCTCCTAGAGTTGGACATGACTGGACAGGGAAAATCTTTTCTTTATCTTTATACATATGCATAGATATCATTCTCTTTTAATGACCCCATAATCCCTTGCAGGGTGAAGTCTGGGCAACTGAATGGAGCAGAGTGTTTATTGGCCGGATGCCCTTCCTGTAACCAATGCGGAGTTTTGTTCAGCAGATATATTCTCAGTGTGCCCAGAGAGAGAAATATCTGCCTCTACCTAGGATCAAACTCACAGCCGCCTGATTGTGAGGCAAATACATATGCATAGATATGTCATCATTTATATTGGGGCAACCCTAGTAGTGAGTCTGCCTATGGGCAAATACCATTTCCACATTTTAAAAAGAAAAAATGATTGAAACTGTCATATTTAGTCTCTTTAGATTCTAATTTTTTTACCTTCTGTGTTTCCATGTCAATTTGCAGGTTTTAATGAACTCCAAATGAACTTTTGATTCATTCTTCCCTGAAGTTCTTCTTCTAATATGTACCTACTTTCAGTGATATTATTTAGCGAACATATTTTATTCCTCACATGGCAGTGGAAATCTAGCCAAGCGTAAATAGTGGTAATTATGTCCTGCTTTCCTTATTTGTTCTAAAAGTACAAATGTGTACATTTGTATTAACATTACCCCCTTCTTTGCAATGGCTTATTGAAAATTTACAGTAGCCATGCTCAGACCAAAAATATAACTTTCCTAAATAAATGAATAATTAAATAAATAAGGGGAATCCCGTTCGGTATATTAAGCCTGAACCAATTCACAGATCTCTTTTTCCTACACTGAACCTCTTTTTTTACATGTTATTATTCCTAACATTTTATAATAATAACTATGTCCACAACAACCAGAAATGAGATGTACATATGAAATCCTGGATAAACCCTGAAATTGCAACAAGCTTGGTTAAGTCAGGGGTGTCAAACCCAATTTCATTGAGGGCCACATCAGGGTTTTGTTTGACGTTGGGGGGCTCGGGGGGGGGCATGGCCAGGGGAGGCATGGCCAGCTCGACATTACTCATTGAGGCTACGTTTTTGGCCATGATGGCCTCCTGCAGCCCTCTGCCAGTGAAAACAGAGCCCGGGTGAGCCACATGTGGCCTCCCCGAGTTCCATTTTCACTGGCAGAGGGTTGCAGGAGGCCGTCGTGGCCAAAATCAGAGCCCAGGAGGGCCGCACACTGGCAGAGGCACCGCAGGCCCATCCTTCAGTGTTTTCAGGTGGGCCCACGGGCCAGATCTAAGCACCCCGTGGATCAGGGGTGGGTTCTAACTTACCTTGCCGCCGGTTCACTTCCTCCCGCACCGCGTGGCTGCGCGCGCATTGAAAACTTGGCTTCTGCGCATGCGCAGAAGCAAAACAAGCAAAAAATAGCAAAAAAAGCCAAAAACAAAATGGCAGCACATGCGCAGTGCCGAAAACTCAGCTTCTGCACATGCACAGAAGCAAAAAATTCCCCAAAAAAATTCCCCCCCCAAAAAATCCAGAAAAAGATGGCGGCATCCACGGACCGGCACCAACAGAACCGGATCCGTGACATCACCACCAGTTTACTACCGGTTCTATAGAACCGGTACGAACCGGCAGCAACCCACCTCTGCCATGGACCAGATCCAGCCCACAGGTCTTGAGTTTGACACCCCTGGGTTAAGTGCTTACAAGTTAGCCCAATGTGAAATATTGATTATGTGCCATTAAATTGGTATTAACTTTCAGCAACCACCACAAATTTTCTCCATAATGACCTGTCCCAAACTTGATCCTTTGGATCTTCCTATGGTTTATCCATTTCCTAATCTCATCACCCGTGCTCATGACATACCCAATGTAAGTTCCTGCTTTCTCATTCTTGTCTCAGTGGAACCATCAGTTTTTATTTGGTCGATAATATGATTTTTTTTGTCACCTCATGGTACTCCGTAACTGTTTCTAAGTCCATCATTTTGAAGGCATCCATCTTCTTTCTCTTATTTTTTCCCCTCAAACTCCAACTTTCCCACTTGTGTGTTATCATTGAAAACAAGCATTGATTTCACTACCTTTGTTGTCATAGAAATATCTCTATCCTTCATGAACTTGTCCAAGGTTGCCCTTGTCTTCCTCTGAGTGATAAATGTCTTCTTTATTTCTGCAACACACCATTCTTCTATATCAGTTGGTTGAGCACATGGGGAAAAAAACACTCTCATGTCTTTGTAATTTACTGTGACAAACTTTCCAGATTAATCACTAAGATTAATCACTTCAGATCACTAAATTTTCAGATTAATTTTGCCTTTTTTGTATGTATGTACACACACGCAAACACACACACATGCATTAACCTGGATTTTTATTTTTTTCATCTAAGAAAGTATCTGTTAATGTCCAATTGCTAATATTCGACTTCCCGTTTGATTCTAGCTTTATTGTCAATCTGCCATTAATCCATATATTGGTTCTGTAAATTAAAAAGATGTGGAAATGATATCAGTTTTTGTTTTTGTTAAATTAGGGCTTGCTGGCCTGACAGAACGAAAACGAGGCTTGAGTTTAAACAGGAACCTTTATTTCTCCACTTCAGCACCAAGCTTCCACTCAGCAAATGGACAGCAACCAGACTTTGACAGCTCCTTTTATAGTCGAGCTGTCAAACTGTCAACCAATAGGAATGCTTTATTTTCCCGCTAGCCGGCTGCTTGCGCTTTTCCAGGGGCAAGCGGTCACTATCCTGTACAAGGACAGTCTGGGAGGTCAGTAGGTCCTTAACATTTTGGAATGCTTTGGCCTCGGCTGGGCCCCAGTGCCAGACAGATATAGCATCCAGGAGCCTGTGCAAGGGCTCAGCTACAGAAGCCTTGTGAGGAAGGAATATGGCGTAAAAATTGAGCAGGCCCAAAAAGGCCTGCAGCTGAGCCCTAGACATAGGTGTAGGAGCGTTTTTTATGGCCTCTAATTTTGATGGTGCAGGATGGATGCCGGAAGCATCGATGAGGAAACCCAGGAACTCCACCTGTTTCACTCCAATTAGGCATTTCTTCTTTTTTAGTCCAGCCTTCCTAAAGTGAAGGACAGCCCTTAATTTGGCTAATAAGTCAGGCATTGATGATGCTGAAATTAGAACATCATCGAAATATGGCACCACCCCCTGCAGTCCTTGGAGGAGCAGTTCCATTAGGGACTGGAATATGCCAGGGGCCACACATACCCCAAACTGGAGCCGCTTACACTTAAAAGCACCCCAGTGGGTAACAATGGTCTGGGCCATTGCAGTGGCGTCGTCCACCGGGAGCTGCTGATAAGCTTGGGCGAGATCCAGCTTGGCAAAGATGGACCCCTGGCCCAAGGAGTGCAGGAGGTGCTGTACCACGGGCACCGGGTATGGGTTAGCCTGAAGGGCTTTATTCAAAGTAGCACAGTAATCAGCACAGATCCTTATGGATCCGTCTTGTTTCAATGGGGTAACTATGGGGGTCTCCCATTTGGCGTGGTCTACCGCTTCTAATATCCCCTGTGCAATTAACCTGTCCAACTCCAAATCTACCTTGGGGAGTAAGGCCAGGACTTTGCAAAAGCACAAGAAGCAGGCTTGGCTTTCTTGGCGGGGTCGTAAGTCGAGGACTTAACAGTTTTATCCTCCCCTTATGAAATGCCATGTTTCTTCCCATTCTATTGTCTATGGAGATTAGCAGTCATCCAGGTCATGGTTGTCTCAAAGGTGCTTTTACAAAAGGCAACTGTGCTTTGTTTTTCCTTGAAGACATTTCGCTTCTCATCCAAGAAGCTTCTTCAGTTCTGAATGAATGGTGGAGAAACTGAAGAAGCTTCTTGGATGAGAAGCGAAATGTCTTCAAGGAAAAACAAAGTTCAGCTGCCTTTTGAAAAAGCACCCTTGGGATTCCCTTCCCTTTCTTATCAGTGAAGTGACATTGAAAATTCATTTGTTTATTTTCCCTACCCAGTGGACAATTTATTTCTGTTTACAGTTTTAAATAGCTTGGCCTGATTCCAATTTTTTGAAGTAGTACAGTAAAGTTGAAGTATTCGGAAGAGAAAGCCCAGTTACTGTCTTTAAGATTTAAAACAAAGGAAAACAATGCAATAAAAAAATCTTCCTTTAGGAGAGATGCCAACAGTGCATTTCTGTTGGCATTTAAAGGAAACAATTGGAATAGGGTGTTGTTGGGAAGGAAGACAACTTTCATTGTGAGTCAGCTTTAATCCTTCTAGGATATTTTTGAAGATACCTGCAAAACAGGGGTGGGTTCCACTTACCTTCCCCACCGGTTTGCATCGCGATGTTTTGCGCGCGCGCACTCCCTCCACTCGTGCGCATGCGCGCGTTCCCTCAGGCAATTTGGCTTCTGCTCATGCTCAGTAGCTTCAATCAGCCCGAAACACAGCTGAGGAGCTGATCAGCTATGCTTCGGGCGAAGGAATAAAGGTCAGTTTAAACGCAGGGGCGGGCGGGAGGGCCCTTTTTCAAGCGGAAAAACCTTCCACACAGTAAAAAAATTCACTAAAAATTCCCCAAAAAAGATGGCGGCGCCCACGGACCGGCACCGACCGAACCGGATCCATGACATCACCAGCGGGTTGCTAACGGTTTGGGCGATCCAGTCTGAACCGGGAGGAACCCACCCCTGCTGCAAAACATCTGTTAATTTTTTTTGCTTGTATAATCAGCAGTAATAAAGACAGTAAATCTTTCTTGTCACTCTAGGTCAGTGTTACAATCCCTGTAAAAAAAAAAAAAACCTGCTTAGCTTCATTTTTCCTGCCTCTGTACCCAACATATCCCAAATTCTTGTGCTACCTACTTTCCATCTGCTTCAAAGAGACAAGACATTGGAAATTAAGTGCTTAATATTTGTGTAACATATGCTCAAAGGTTTGCTGAGTCTTGGATGTTGTTACGCATTTAGAAGTGATACTCAAACTAGATTTAGCATTGGTGATTCAAGGCAAGCTTAGATTGTGATAGTTAAAAGGTCTTCCAATCAATTAATAAATATTAATCCTATACTGGATTTATCAAGTTGGGAAGTTTTTTTTAAAGACTTGGAAATGCTTCCGATAGAATAGAATGGCATGTAGAATATCATTTTGGCTGACACTTTGGCTGAGTTGAAACAAATTATGTTTGTATTGGGAATGTTCACATCTCAACCAAATTGCATTCCATTCAGTGCTCTAGCAACCTGAAAAAAAATGAATCTGAAGTTAATTAAAGGGGTAGATTGCTTTTGTCATTTAAAATTAGCCATCAACAGTAAACAAAGAAGGAGTCAAGAAATATGCTGCAGACTAGAACCTGGTAGAGCAGTCATGAGGGCCTTGGAAAAGATTATCAGATGTCATGATATGTCTATATTTACAAAGTTGAAACAGTGATATTCCCTAGGGAAGCAAAAGTTGAACTTAGAAGAAGCAATATAGGAATATCTATTGATTGATTATATTTAGATGACATTCGTCTCACTGTCAAGAGATTCTGGGATTATTGAGCCAGACGTTGATATTGGAGAAGACTCCTGAGAATACCATGGACCAAGATAACCAAGAAATGTATCAACAAATAAGTCAATCCAGACTTCTTACTTGAATGACCAGGCTCATCTTATGCTACTTTGAATGTATGCAAAGACCTAGATCTCTGGAGAAGGCTCTGATGCTTGGAAAGGAAGGAGAAGAAGAGGACAACCATTAGCAAGGTTGCAATGGTCATAGTTGCACCATTATAAGATCTGAAAGACCAGGTGAGGGACAAATTGCTATGGGGAAAAAAATCTATGTAGGTATTAAGTGTTGATACCAATTTGATGGCACATAAACAATTGATTTATCAAACAATCAACTGGGGTAAATTGTTCTGAGCAAATGATCAGTATTTTAAGGCAGAAATTAAACAGTCATACATAACTTTTTTTTCAACAGCTATATCTACCTGATTGATTTATACCTGACTGCAACATTCTGGATAATTCACAGTATCTTAAAACAGTTCCCGCTATTATAACAATGGTGCAGGAGAAACTAAATAGATGCACTCCTTATTCATATACCTGATAGCTTTGTTCCTGATGCTTCATGAATTATGGAATTGTCATGTGTACCTTCTGCATTTCATTCCTTTTAGACATAGATATTCAAATTGCTCCCTATCAAACACTCCGTAGATGCCTCCTTGAGATCTTGGAAATTCAATTGATCAATGTAATAAAGTAAGTGGCAGTAGTTATGACAATTCATCTCGTTTACATTCAGGATTACCTCAATCACGTACAAAGTCGATGTGGAGAAATAAATTATTGTGGGGGTGGGGGAGAAGAGAGAACTTCAAGGCTCCTCTCATAGGCTTCTTCTCCTTTTGGGTCACTTTTGGCATCAAGAAGTGATTGAAGAACCAAAGCTGGAAGAGTGTCCCAAGTCAAGTCTACTTTACTCTTGAACCACAGGTATTTCCTAAATATTTTTTGGCTCATTATATTTTTCTAGCCCAACATATCTAAGACGGTTACTCTTGTGCTTCTAAAATGAAGCTGTGATGACCCAGGGCACAGCACAGAGGCACCATAGGCAGTTCAAACCGCCCCTTTATTGCTCCAAATTGCCCCAAACACTCCCACGTTTCTGGCAAGTCCCAGAGCAAAGTGATCACACACACACACACACACACACACACACACACACACACACCTCAAGCAGCCTCTGACTGCAAATAATCCAGCCCAATGCTGTGAGCACCATGGCTGCAAAGCAAGAAATCCAGCAGAGCAAGTTGAGGAGTCCAGGAAGCAAAGGAGCAAGGCAAGTAATCCAGAAATCCAGAAAGAATGCAAGGAATCCAGGAAAGTTCAAACGTCGGCACTCAACACTCCATGAATTTAGTGTTTGTTCCCAACAAATGCCCCCACAGCATCTCCTTAAGTCTCAGTCCCCAGGTGTGCCTTGTGAAGAGGGGCGGGGTGCTCTCCTCCTGAGTAGTCGGGTCAGTCTGCACTATTCTCGCCTTCTCTCCACTCTCCGTGCTCGAGAATCAGGAGGGGGTGGTCCTCGCTCATTGCCTGAGCTCTGTCTTTCATGTTCACTGCTTAGCCTCTGTTAGTCATCCTGCCCCCTTTCCTCCCTGCCTACAAGCCATCCCAATCCTGAAAGGCCCTGGCCTGACTGGGCCTGGTCTTCTCCATTTTCCTCCGAAGCCAACGAAGCCGCCCCCTCGATCACCGTCAACTCCAGTTCCGGCTTATCTTCCTCTGAAGATTCAGGCACCAACGGGGGCATGACACAAGCTAGATCTTTGTGCAAATATTAAACTTCCAGTGTTGGAACATTCACAACTTCTGGAGGCAAGTTGTTCCACTGATTAATTGTTCTAACTGTCAGGAAATTTCTCCTTAGTTCTAAGTTGCTTCTCTCCTTGATTAGTTTCCACCCATTGCTTCTTGTCCTGCCTTCGGGAGCTTTGGAGAATAACTTGACTCCCTCTTCTTTGTGGCAACCCCTGAGATATTGGAACACTGCTATCATGTCACCCCTGGTCCTTCTCTTCACTAAACTAGACATACCCAATTCCAGCAACCGTTCTTCATATGTTTTAGCCTCCAGTCCCCTAATCATCTTTGTTGCTTTTCTCTGCACTTTTTCTAGAGTTTACTTTCTAGAGTAAAGATTTCTGACTTTGTTTCCCTTCACAAAAATCTGGATCAAGGCTGAATCCTGATGTTTTGATTAATGCATCAGTGCAATTTTTCCCGCAAGAGCTCTGAAATAGTTTTCTAATACCATTTTCCAAGACATGTGCTTGCGTTAGATGTGTATATCTTCCAAGTCTAGTCCGTAGTTCTGATCAGAGGTGGTATTCACTTACCTTCCCTACCGGTTCGCAAATGTGAGTGCGCACGTGGCTTGCACACATGTGCGCAGCTTCAAAACATGCAGACATAGGACGACATAGAGCCGGGGGGGCGGGTCCACCTGCAGATCACCACTACCGGTTCACCCGAACCAGTCCGAACCGGCAGAATACCACCTCTGGTTGGGATGTTACCCAGTGGTCTCCCATCCAATGCTAACCAAGCCACTAACTGCAGGTTGAAACTAATTACAGTTTGATTTTCCTTTTGGTATTTCCCCAGCTTATTAATGAGTTGTACAGATCTACGTGTGAAAGATTAAACAAGCAGATATATCTTGCGTTGGAATGGACAAACTTTTCTGTTTTAGGCTAGAAAGCTCTTTGGACATGCACAGTAACTGCTAAAATTGAAACAAAATGCATGGGCGAAAAGTATCGACTTCATTTTTTTTCTCTCTATCGCAAACTTTTAACGATCTGAATGATACTGAAATGTTTCAAATATCTGTATCTCATCATGTAGCACACACCACGCCAGAGAAGCTACATAAGCTCTTGCAAGTTATATAGAAGCCATAAATTGGGCAACTGGAATTTTAATAGGATGTTAATCCATGCATAATATTTCTTGAAATTAAATTCCGGTGCGATGTGACCCGATCATGCTTGGAATTAACGTCTCAATCTTCTGATCCTTCTATGAGTTCACAGTTATTAGTGAAGAATTAGAAATAAAGCAACTACTTTAACTGTGTATTTGGTGATAATTCCTGGTTGGCACAGAATGCAAATTTCTGCAATGGATTGGCAGGGTTTGGGTGGTTTGTTTCTCATCGCTTAAAGGTACAGCATCCTTCTAAAGGCACCAGACAAAACTTTGATGTTGCAGTTGAATGGAGTGACACTTATCACAGATGGTTTGAGTAATAAAACATGACAACTGATCTAGTTACATTGATTAATGGCAACCTCAACTCTGCAGTAATTTGCAAACGGATGCTTTGAACATTAAAAAAAAAGTATTTTGCTTTTATGCTTTTCACTTCACGACTTCAGAAAGAAATTTTGGAAATCAATATTTCTTTTCTTTTCTTCTTGGACTGGTTAATTCATTCCAGAAAGATGTTTCAGCTGTTCTTAAAACAAAAACAGATAAACTTGTGTCTAGACATAGCCAAGAATGAAAACTTTGTTCTTTGAATTTCCACACTTCAACATTTACAATATTCATTCCAGTTTCAATCAATCAATCAATCAATCAATCAATCAGAATAGAGCTGAAAGGGACTTTGGAGGTCTTCTAGTCCAACCCCCTGCTCTAGCAGGAGACCCTATACCATTTCAGACAAGTGACTGTCCAGTCTCTTCTTAAAAACTGGATGAAGCACCTACAACTTCTGAAGGCAAGCTATTCCACTGGTTAATTGTTCTCACTGTTAGGAAGTTTCTCCTTAATTCCAGTATAGTTAATTAATTAATAATTAAGTATGTTAGACTAATTCTGGAATTCCAGATCATCTCTAATTATTACAATCATATCTTAGTTATTGGAAATGTTCAGCAGTAGTGATCCTAAGAAGATCATATGCATCACATATCAGAGCCACAGGTGCCAGGAGTTTTGTGAAACTTGGTTTAAATGTATTGATAAGGGTTTAAATGAAATGGCTTAGGATGTTTTGAAACACATGAATGTAGATATATGATCATTGCTTGCAACTCTTTCAGCCCAACACATCTTTCTAGGCTCACACTGCAATTGCAAAAGACAACCACATCATTTCTCAAAAAGACATGACTTCTTTAAGCAGTTGACTTTTTATGGAAAACAGAAAAAAAATGAACTTATGATATTTGGTTTTGAGGATTCGAATAATGGATCACACACAAAATGTAAACAATTCGGTAACTATCAAGTAAAAGGTTTTACTTATATTTATACTTAAACTTATTACTGTAAAAGAAAATCAATAATCACTTCTTCGTTTTTGTTCTTTGATTTTTGCACTTTTGCCTTTTTCCTTCCTTCCTTCCTTCCTTCCTTCCTTCCTTCCTTCCTTCCTTCCTTCCTTCCTTCCTTCCTTCCTTCCTTCCTTCCTTCCTTCCTTCCTTCCTTCCTTCCTATTATTAGTTGTTAATTTTTCTTCTGTATTCAAAATTCTATTTAAAAAAAAAGAAATAGATGCTATCTATCTTCTCTACATTTTTGCTATCAGTTCCAAAGTACTGTATAACCTTAGTAGTTTTACTCGTAAAAAATAATGTTTAGTGTATCTTCTTATTTATTTATGAAATTAGGTAAAATATGAAAAAAAAATCTGAGATAACTAAATCAAGAAAAGTTCATGTGGAGCACTTCTCATGGTTTGTAGAACATTCATTTTTGGTGGCACAGTGGTTAGAATGCAAGTAGTGCAGGCTAATTCTGCCAACTGCCAGCAGTTTGGTCCTCACTGTCTCACGGTTGACTCAGCCTTCCATCCTTCCGAGGTCAGTAAAATGAGGACCCAGAGTGTTGGAGTGCTGACTCTGTAAACCACATAGAGAGGGCTGTAAAACACTATGAAGTGTTATATAAATCTAAATGCTATTGCTATTAGTTCTAGGTTTTCCAAAAAGGAAATACTAATACTACTACTTCTAATCACCTCTCCCTTTTATGTGCACCTGTTATCCTAGGATAGAAATGAACAAGATAACCCTTTTTAATTCATCTCCAACCCTAGCGGTCCTATGAGTGACATCCAACCACAATGATCAAAATCAGTGACATGGCTTTGCATCATTTCTACAGTAAATATTAGACCTGTCTGAAGCTTTAGTTGGGAGATTAGGTTCAGAGTGATTTGATCACATTTCTGAATCCTAATGATTCTCTGTATTGTATCAACAAGTCATAACAGCTTTAGTGCATTCTTTGTTCTAATAGGATGACAATAGCATAAACTGGGCTAAAACCAAAACACTTGAGAAGAAATTTTATGTCATGCAATTACTCCTGGAAAATGAATGACCTCAGCATAGAACAGATCAGCTCATCCAAATATCTAACAGTTTCCTTTATGGTACCACCTGTTCTGAACTAGGCTTCCCCAAAAGCACGAAGCTGACTCCACGTCCCGATAAAACCCCTTTTATTTAGTTTACAGTAAATTCCTCTCCAGCAAAGTCCCGGCCAACAGTTTTTCAAGATATTTCCCAATTACAGACTTTTATCAGGCTTGGACAGCTGCCAAGCCAATATCTTTCAGACTCCACACTATAACAGACAATACTTGGCAAGAATGCAGGAACAGATCTTCGCCCAAATGAACTAATTGTCTCCTGCAAACACCCCTCACCTTTCGCTCCTCTTTTATTCCCTATGGGAGGGGCCATTCATTGTCCTTACTCCCAAGTCGACCCTTGTTCCTTAGCTGTTCCCTTCATCTGGCAACTCTACGCATGCGCACATTGGGAACAGGCTCCAGCTGTTTGTCTGCCTCACTGATGTCTGCCTCCAAAGGCAGCTGATAACTGTCAGACAGCCCTGGCCCCATCTCTGCCTCTGACGCAGAGCCCTCGTCCGAGCCTTCCCCAGCCTCCAGGTCTGGCCCATGTTCCTCCCCAATCTCCTCACTGTCCAAATCTGCTGCCAGCTCTGCTGGCTGCTGGTGGGCCACAACACCACCTTCCTGGAACACTCAGAAAAGACCAACAGCCTAGTTAAAGCCATATAAACTTCTGAAGGCAAGCCGTTCCACTGGTTGATTGTTTTTAGGAAATTTCTCCTCATTACTAGATCATTCTCTCCTGGATTAGTTATGTGGGAAGACCCCTCCTCCTCCCTAGAGAATGAAATATTTTGAGGCAGAATATTATATTTCCCCAAAGGAGAAATGGAGAAAAATCTTAACAAAAGCAAAAAGAAGCCCCAGTCTTCCTGCCATAGGAAAACAGCCTCAAGCAGAAGAGACTGGACTTCTGGAATGCAGATTTTGTATCCATTCAGAAAGGCTGGGCCAATCTATTCATAAACAAAACGCCTTCAGCCACAAGCTCCCACAGAAGTCTAGAGCTGATGGGAATTAAGAATTTACATCCCCCACCCAAATTCTAAGAACGGGACAGGACCTTTAGGACATAATAGGATTTACCCACCACCATTAGAATAACAAAAGACACAAGGCTCACTACATTGCACAACCACCATCTCAATCACCAAACCCCAGAACCCTATAAAGATCCATTCACTCACTCAGCCATTTTGTCAGCCACCCCAGAAACATGCTGCTGTCACTGACATTTATGGAAACCAAATAAACAGAGATCTTCTTTCCTTGTAGCCAGCCTCCATTTTATTTCCAGAGTTTTTCTCCCGGCTTGGAACCGGACTGAATTTTTCTTCCAACAGTTCCATCAGTTCCATCCATTGTTTCTTGCCTTGCCTTCCGGTGTTTTGGAAAATAGGTCAATTCCCTCTTCTTTGTGGCAGCCCCTCAAATATTGGAGCACTGCTAGTCCTTCTTTTCACTAGACTAGACAAACCCAATTCCTTCAACAGTTCCTCATATGTTTTAGCCTACAGCCCCCTAATCAATTTCGTTGCTCTTTTCTGCACTCTTTCCAGAGTTTCAACATCTTTATATATATTATTATATATATATATAATATGGTGACCAAAACTGGATGCAGTATTTTAAGTGCAGGAGAAATTGCTGTCCTTCGGAGTTTCTCTTTCTGGCTTTTTTTTTTTAATGTAATTCCTTACAGGATTTTGATGAGTTGGGAGTAAAAGGAATCCTTCTATATTCATAGATGGTGCACATACATTAAAAATAATGAAATTTCTCTGCATATAATAGCTTACCTAGCAGATTGTCACAGTGTGCATTCTCGTTAGGGTGCCTGGCTTGAAGCTTAGAATGTTGGCATGAAGCAGGTGCAAGAATTTCTAGGTGTGAAAAGCTAGACACCCATATTTGTCTTCATTTCTAAACTGCTGCTCAGAACATTGCAACAACTCCAGAACTTTGCTTTCAACAAATATTGGAGGTCCATATTTCACATCCTGCTGATATCCTTCTTGTCCATATTCTTAAAGGAAGAAGTTAGATTATTTCGCTATTTCTGGATTGATTGTTTCTGTTTTTGAATTTCCAAGACATTCATCAAGATTTATGCTAAGAAATTGTGCTGTAACATTACTCATCGCAGCTCAATGGAAGTGTCGTGGTTAAAGGCAGCAAATCTTTATGGAACAGATGTTGAGAATAAACAAGGAAGGCTCCTGCCTTCATTCCTGTTAGTAAACTTGGGTTCTTCTTACAGAACTGAAGTTATTGCAAAGGAGAATAATACAGATCTTTGTCATTAAAAAGAGAGAGAAAAGAATGCATGATGCTTGAACTCATTTAGCTAGCTTGGATATCCGAGGTTTATGCTTCTCAATTTTCTGACTCTTTCAGTGAAATCTGATTGATCAGTCATCAGGTTCTTACCTGAGATATAGGAGAATTGGAAACAACTTCTTTCTCCTCTTCTCCTTCTCCTTCTCCTTCTCCTTCTCCTTATCCTTATCCTTCTCCTCCTCCTCTTTTAATTCCATATTAGTGATTCACAGTGTGAAAATTGGACAACCATTTAAAAAAAATAACAAAAAATGGAACAGAGCTATTTTTGATGCAATAGAAGCAATCAGCTTTGATTCACATTGGAACAATATTTCTTTCATATATACAATTAACTTTTTGATCAATTCAATTTTAACCTTTATTGTCCTTATAATTATCATGGAATGCTGAATGTGACCTGGGTATAAATCAGATGCTAAAGCAGTTTATCCCTTCTCTATCTTACTAAAAAACATTATATGAGAACCTAAGTTGGAAGTGAAACAGTTATACTCTAGGGAATAGTGATAACAGAATAAGATATGCAGCATTCAAAATAAATTTTATTGGGGTGGTGGGCTATTTTGTTGAATAGATGAATGATACAAGACACTAACGAAAAAGTGAATTTGCAAAATCAAATGTGAATGTGACTGGTGACTGACTAAGAAAAAGATTTGTTTTTGTTCATAACAATACAAGGAAAAGGATGAATACAAATCTAAAAAGTAATATTGATTGGATTCCCTACAGTCAAAACTTGAGAAAATTAGGGAAGAATAGAAGCTTTTGGGAAGTTTTGACCTGGTAAGCACTATTATTGGGGATTGTCTTAGGGAAAAATGGACATTAGAAGGAAAAAGGAAGAAGTGAAGTAAATGAGAATTAGAGCTTTTCTTCTAAAGGAAGAAAAAAAAAGAGCCATGTACAAAAAGAGAAAATATGTATTAATGGTTTGGTTACTCTCCCCAAATAATGACTGAAAAGTGGTTGTAAAAGAAAGAGGATATTGAAGCTGGTTGGATCACAATGAAAAGAATTATGTTATCAAGTGTCACTGAAGTGTGAGAAGTTGAATCGATGGGAAGGTCTTTTGGTTTACTTAGGATGTTTTGGAGGGCTTTAGTTGGTTTGTGTGCTACACTGATGCCATGTGGTTGTAATAGTCTGTTGGTAGTTTCTGAGATATTTTTGACGTATGGCAGTGATATATGATTTCCCCAAGGCAGATTAAAATATGTATGGATACAGGTAAACTAAAGTCTTGTAGTGGTGTTGGAAATGTTTTGGTTTGGGATATGAATGTGCATGTACTGTAGCATGCATGAGATGTTGCTGGCTAATAAGCCCAAGGATCGGCAGCACACCTCACATAGAGTTCTGAGGCAACAAAAAATATGCTTTTGAAAAACAATGCCAAGCTAATTGGATGCAAAGGGAAAATGGAGAAAATGATTGCAAGTTATATATAAGTAACCTCACCCATAAAAAGAGAAAAAGCCACAACCCCGGAATAAATATATTAATTTGCGCATGTCAGCAAAATATTGATTAAAATGGATGGAGAAATTTTAAGACATGCAAGTCGTGGTAAAAAGGTCATGGATGTGTTCTATTGTGGAAAATGAATGTCTGCTGGAAGAGTAAACAATCACTATGTATAAGAGCATGCTTCTGCTTATTTCATAATATTGAAGGGAAAAATAAATATTTCAAGAGAAATATAAATGTAGGCACAGTGCAAATGAGCTACTTAAGGTGTATGTGTTAGAAAACAGGGGGAAAAGGAGTCAGGAATGAAAGGGAGGGAGGGAGGGAGGGAGGGAGGGAGGAAAGAAAGAAAGAAAGAAAGAAAGAAAGAAAGAAAGAAAGAAAGAAAGGGGAATTAATGAAATGAATGAATATGAAGTGTATTATTAGTTTAACAAAATACACTGAAGTGATTTAATATAGGGACAGGATGAATAAAGACTGAATCAAAAATGAATATCGGAAGGGAAATGATTAAACAGAAAGGGGAGAATAAGAAATATGTAATTTTATGGAGTCTGTAGAGATTCTCAGTCATCCAGGTCATGGTTGTCCCAAGGTGCTTTTTCTGGAGGCAACTGGACTTCTTGGTTTTTCTTTGAGGATTTTCGCTTCTCATCCAAGAAGCTTCTTCAGCTCTGACAGGATAGTGGGGAATGGAAAGATTTATATTCCTTGCAGACAGCTGGTCATTTCCATCCTTTGAGGAGGGTCGTTGAACCATTTTGAGGTTACTTGGAGTCCAGTTGCCTCCAGAAAAAGCACCTTGGGACAACCATGACCTGGATGACTGAGAATCTCCACAGACTTTTAGCTATACAATTTGGGATGAACACCCTTTGAATGGTGTGGGAGTAGGAATGGATTTCCAGAGAAAAACTGCAAACTACAGGAACCAGGAGCACTACTCAGGTGACCCTGAGGACACAGATAAACCTCCAAGTGCTTCAAGAACCCTCCTAAAAGGATGCAAATGACCAGCTGTCTGCAAGGAATATAAATCCTTCCATTCCCCACTATCCTGTCAGAGCTGAAGAAGCCTCTTGGATGAGAAGCGAAATGTCCTCAAAGAAAAAACAAGAAAGTCCAGTTGCCTCCAGAAAAAGCATCTTGGGGTAATTGTATGGAGTTAGTAGGACCCTTAGAAAAGGAGGTGTGAGACATTTAAGCAACCAAAGGCCAAGTATGAACAGCACAGGCATGCTGGAAGCCAGGTTGGTTGATAATGTTAGAAAATATGAGGAAGTATAGTGCATGGTGTGGGGGAGAACTAGTTTTACTTATGTTTCCTTTTGTTTTTTCTTGTTTCTTACTTTAATTTCTTGGTTTGCCATTTCTTACAACTTCTTTGTGCTTCACATAATTTTGTTTACTCCAAAAAGGAATCGCCTGATGGGTATGCATATGCATCAAAACAACTAAAAATGAATTGAACATCTTATGCTTTGTAAGAACTGCGAAAAGACAAATTTAGCCTATTGGGCAGATGAAAGCAATTTTTATTTAAATTTCCTATTTCTTAATTGCCCATCTCCCTCTGAAAACAATATAAGGATGGAATAGAAATTCATTTGCAATAGAAATTCTTTTCAATTGTGTTTACAAAGCTACTCAACTACTACCCTCTTGAACACTTACAGTATATAAACCAGAAAACACCTGCATATAACACTTCCTCAAATTTTGTAATGAGTTGACAGCTGAAAAAAATCTTCCTAAATATTAAGGAAAATGTGTGTCAAGGGTGCATTACATTGCAAGAAATACAGATGCAGCTTCTTGTGTGGGTGTGGAAAGGATGAATTCATAAACTGATACACAGATGGATCAAAGCAAACTTATAAATTGAAAAAAAAAATGAAGAAGTGAAATTGATGGATTCATTTAGCCTTAGTATTTGGGATTCCTGGTAGGCCATGAATCATTGCTGACCGTATCTATGAGAGTGTCTTTATTATAGAGATGGCACAATTTGTGTACTGCATGGAACAGCCTGAAATCAATATTGGGACTCCATCGGATGATTATTCATGAACAAAACTTTGGGACAGGATCATATGATAGTCATAGAGCTTTTCATCAAGTACTGGAATTAGGGTACCTTTTTCATACTATAAATTTTAATCTAGTAAGCATGAACAATCAGATAAATAGTGGGCTCTTTTTTTCACCAGGAAACAGAAAGAATAATAAGCATTGAAGCCGCATTGTTTTCCTTGTGTTTCTGCTTCTATCCCATCTCTTCTAATCTCCTGGATCTACTGTGGCTTTAAAAAAGCATATTGACTGAGGACTTTTTTCTCCCAAACTTCTCATGCTTTGCATCAAAGAATAACAGCTTTATTTGGAAACCATGTCCTGTGAAACTGGGAATATTGGCTGTTGAGAGGTTCTGTTGGGATGGGTCATAATAAGATAACCAATAAAGATATTGTATATTTAAGTAGAGCTAACTTAATAATCTTTTGGTTGGAAAGGTAGCATCTTAACAAAACCCATCACGGTAAATTCAAATCATGTCCTATTGCTTAAGGTTCTTCATGGTCCTGTCTCAAAAGTGTTCCTCAGACAAGGAGAAGCATCCAAAGAAACAGGCTATCAGGGGGATATAAGAGTCATCTTGAGAAGAGGAGAAATGGCTGTTACCAAGACAGTGATCAGACCAAAAAATTGAATCTGAGACAGAAATGTCATTTGATAAAAGCATCTCAGACTTGACCATCTGTAGTTATCTTGAAGATATAGGCAAGGAGTGGGAGATACATTTAGACTTGCAAGATTTTGTTAGGGTAATCCTATAATAAAAGCAGGATAAGCATTCATAACTTTAGTTGCCTAGTCTGGTATGTCTCAAAGGCCTGACACTGACTTTGATCTGGTTCTCACAACTATGCCATGCCACCTAACATTCAAGGCCTGGATCAACCATATTTCCTCCAAATCCTGTTGAGTTTAGAAATCGGTAGATGGAGCTCATTGAAGGTTATGGCAAGAGAGAGCTGAACCATATATGGATGCTTGGAAAGACAGGTCCCTTGACCAAATCCAGCTGTATTCACACCTAGAAGAAGTATTCTGGTCCTTAGTAAATGGCAGTATGAAGACTGCTGGAACAACAGACGCCAATCCTGGCTTAAGAGCCGAGGTGGCGCAGTGGTTAGAGTGCAGCACTGCAGGCTACTTCAGCTGACTGCTAGCTGCAGTTCAGCGGTTCAAATCTCACCGGCTCAAGGTTGACTCAGCCTTCCATCCTTCCGAGGTGGGTAAAATGAGGACCCAGATTGTTGGGGGCAATATGCTGACTCTGTAAACCACTTAGAGAGGGCTGTAAAGCACTGTAAAGCGGTATATAAGTCTAACTGCTATTGCTATTGCTATTGCTATTAACTGAGCTAAATTGAAACCTTGCTTCAGATAAATGCCCAGCATTGAATTCTGTCTAATTTCTTCTTGTTTACTCTTCTCCTTCTTAGGTTGACTCAGCCTTTCATCCTTCTGAGGTGGGCAAAATAAGGACCCACATTGTTGGGGCAATATGCTGACTCTGTAAAACCGCTTAGAGAGGGCTGTAAAGTGGTATATAAGTGCTATTGCTATTACTCTTGAGGATGTTGTTTATTCCATGAGCCTGTTTTTGTGTTTGGAATGTGTTGCAACCAAGAAATTTAGCTTGATAAATTATTATCATTACTCTAGACCTCAAAACTGACTTCATGAAGATACAGTAGGTTCAAACTTTTATGATATTTTCTCTGTAGGTCCTGAACTTAGTTGGTTTGGGATTGAGAAGGTCAGAGTTTGTCTTTAACCAAATACACACCTATGCCACTGTTTCAGGAATGGCTTATTTCTCTCTCCTCGTTTTCTCTCCCCCCACCCTTTAAGTGTATTTGACTCTTTAGGAAACAAACCCCTTCCTATTAAGATGTCCAAAGTGAATGATTATGCAAGCAGATCTGTATAAAGAACCCCAAGTAATAAGATGTATAACTACAAACTCTTAATTATTTACACAAATGCATGTTCTCTGCTTTTATTGAGCCTGGAATACAAAATAAACAGTGATTAAAACAAATACAATCTCATAAAATATATGATTGCTTTAAAAAGAGAGAGAGAGAGAGATTCACTACTGGCTTTTTAACCATTTGGCTACTTTTTAATCAGTTTGTGCAAACTAATTCTTTTCTCGGAGCTTCAGAGATATGCATAACAAGCTGATTTAGAATAGAATAGAATAGAATAGAATAGAATAGAATAGAATAGAATAGAATAGAATAGAATAGAATAGAATAGAATAGAATAGAATAGAATAGAATAGAATAGAATAGAATAGCTGGAAGGTACCTTAGAGGTCTTCTAGTCCAACCCCCTCCTCAGGCAGGAAACCCTATACCATATCCCCAACTGAGTTTTTGTTTGTTTGTTTGTTTTTTATTTTGCTTCTGGATTAAATTCTGATAAATCAACATACTTGAAGCAAAGGGACTGTGAATTGCAAACAGCCAGGAATCCCTGGATAATGACAAAGCAGCTGTAATGAACTGAGGAGGTACTTTCCCATGAGACCCCAAAACACCTTCTTCTAAAAGAATTCCACATCCATATTAACAAGAGATTGAGGTTGGCACATGAAGCTGAAGATAAGACTCTGTCAATTTATCATTAGAAATCCACTTCCATCATATTGCATATAATTCAAAAGTTAGAAAGAAGTAGGCCACTTCCAAAGATCTATTCATCCACTTTCATGGATTCTGTGACTTCACAATAATATTGGTATGGTATGGTATATATTCTTCTTTTCTTTTCTTTTCTTTTCTTTTCTTTTCTTTTCTTTTCTTTTCTTTTCTTTTCTTTTCTTTTCTTTTCTTTTCTTTTCTCTTCTTTTCTTTTTTCTTGTCTTGTCTT
>QLTV01002540.1:1847510-1879365 GCA_003457575.1 Thermophis baileyi | reverse complement strand
AACTTACCTTACCTTATCTTACCTTACATTACATTACATTACATTACATTATTATAATATTGCACAAACACTGCTTACAATTTAACATGGAGGGTTTATTGTTCAACATAGAAAAAAAGTGAAAGAATATGGCTGGGTGAGTATAATCCAGTGAATAATCCAGATTGGTACAATTTATAAGACATTTCTTTCTTGTCTGCACCAAAACAGTTGTAGAAATTTTATTGTGATTTTTTTCTTCTTCTTCAAACCTTGCTTTTTTTTTTCCCCCTGAATGAATGTGTCATGGTCGTTCCTCTTCAGGAAGACTTTTGTTGACAAATTAGAAAAAAAACCTCACCCAGAAGCCTAACTTCTTTCTTTATTATCAGAACATTTAACAAGAAACATCAAGTTCTTTGTAGGCTTTATCTGAAGCTCCAGATTTATCTTGAGGGGGAAAAAAAGAGGACCGGGAATGTCACTCTACCAACAGAAGAAAAAAAACAAACACCCCAAAAAACGGAGGAGAATACAGGGGGAAAAAATAAGCCGATCTACAATATGTGTTTTCTTGGGAATATTGTCCATGCTCCAGCTTTGAGCTTTCATTTTGAGGCAACATCTGCCAGATGTTTGGTTGCATTTTCTCTGCCGTGGTCTCCCTGTGTTGGGAGTATATGTTTGTCATGCTGAAAAGTGTTGGGAATTCCATTTATTAAATCACTGCAAGGTTTTGCTGCCCTTACCATCTGGTGCTCCCCGTTCCTCTGACACAGAGGCAAATCTTTCTTAACTTACGTTTCTATGTTTTTTTCAATTAGATTTTCTGTAAAGCAGGGTTTCCCAAACAATGGACTCCCGAGCCGAACCGACTTTTAGATTCCAATCACAGAGAGACTTATTTATTTTATTTTTATTTTATTTTTAAAATTTGTATGCCGCCCAACTCCCGAAGGACTCTGGGCGGGTGATTATATTGAATTGAATATATTATATTGAATCACATGATGTCTCGGTTGCTTTTCAAAGATGAGTATCTCACTGTGGTTTTTTTTTTTAACTTAATAACAGAGATGGAAGGGACCTTGGAGGTCTTCTAGTCCAACCGCCTGCTCAAGCAGGAAATCCTATACCATTTCAGACAAATGGTTGTCCAATCTCTTCTTGAAAATCTCCAGGGATGGAGCACCCACAACTTCTGAAAGCAAGCCATTCTATTGAGTAATTCTTCATAAAAATTTCTCCTTAGTTCTAGGTTGGTTCTCTTCTTGATTAGTTTCCATCCATTGCTTCTTGTCCTGCCTTCAGGTGCTTTGAGAATAAATTGACCTCCCCTCTTCTTTGTGGCAGCTCCTTAGATATTGGGGCACTGTCTAGAAAATCCTAGCCATATATCTGTGATACATCTGTTACTATTAGATGAATGGTACAAATGTTGAGTACTAATGTCCTTCCCTTCCCTATTGACATTCAAATATTCTGCTGCTGAATGCCTCTAGCAGAGAACTTGATATCCTAATGCTGATATCCTAGTGATATGAATATAAAAATGTGTTGTCCACAAGAATAGCAATAGCACTTAGACTTATATACCACTTTACAGTGCTTTACAGCCCTCCCTAAGTGTCAGCATATTGCCCCCAACAATTTGGGTCATTTTACCCACCTCGGAAGGATGGAAGGCTGAGTCAACCTTGAGCTGTTGAGATTCGAACTGCCAAATTGCAGGCAGCTGACAGTCAGCAGATGTAGCCTGCAGTACTGCACTCTAACCACTGTGCCATCTCGGCTCATATGGATGGACAAACTTTCTATCTTACATGGTAAAAATAAAGGGAGATGGCAGGTAGGTAGGCAAGCAGGAAGGAAAAAAGGATAAGAAAGGAAAAGGAAAAAAAGAGAAGGGGGAGGTGAGGTGAAGGGAAGGGAAGGGAGCGGGAAGAACACCGGAAGCCTGACATTTCTTTTGTCTTACATCATAATGAGCCGAGGTGGCGCAGTGGTTAGAGTGCAGTACTGCAGGCTACTTCAGCTGACTGCTAGCTGCAGTTCGGCGGTTCAAATCTCACCAGGCTCAAGGTTGACTCAGCCTTCCATCCTTCCGAGGTGGGTAAAATGAGGACCCAGATTGTTGGGGGCAATATGCTGACTCTGTGAACCGCTTAGAGAGGGCTGTAAAGCACTGTAAAGTGGTATATAAGTCTAAGTGCTATTGCTATTGCTATAAGAGCCATGGTGACGAAGTGGTTAGAATGCAGTACTGCAGGCTACTTCTGCTGACTGCCGATTGCCAGCAGTTCGACAGTTTGATTCTCACCGGCTCAAGGTTGACTCAGCTTTCTATCCTTCTGAGGCCAATAAAACGAGGACCCAGATTGTTGGGGCAATATACTGACTCTATAAACCTCTTAGAGAGGCCTGTAAAGCACTGTGAAGAAGTATATAAGTTTAAGTGCTATTGCTATTTCTATTTGTTTCATTCTAGAACAGGGGTGTCAAACTCACGTCATCATGGCAGCGTCATGTGATGTATCAGGACTTTTTTCACCTTCACTAAACTGGGTGTGGGCGTGGCCAGCATGTGACGCATCCAGCCCGCGGGCTGGGAGTTTGAAAGCCCTGTTCTAGAAGATTTGATAAATATTCCCAAAGAAGTTATTTGAAATCATCCAGGTACTTGGTGGACATTATTAACTAAGCTAATTAAATCACATGGGCATATGTATAAAGTCGATGTCAATGTTTCTTTCTTAATCTCATTTTCAGAATTATGTCACTACCCATATTCAGGTGAAGGTAGCGAAATAATTGGCCATTTCTATCTGTCCTCAAAAATGATGTAAAATATTTTCACAGTGACTCAGTACTAGCATATTTTTGGAAGCATTTTAATTCCTTAAGAAGCCTGGAAATGAAACTCTTTTTTTGTATCTTAAAAACTAAAATGCAGAACAGTTTAACATAGCCTCTATCATTTCATTCAGGGTTATTCCCATAAAACCTTTGCAAATTATTGTTTTTGCCATTTTACTGGGTAGATCTGGGCAACTTTTAAAAAGAGACCAGAAAAACCTCACATTCCAGCTGAAAGGAATGCTCCATTTTCCATACAGACGGGATGGAAATGTTATTTCAGCAACTAATGGGTATTTCTAAGCTCTAATGTATATCCACTGTAAACTCAAGCACATCATAGTGGGAAAAAAGTCATTTTTTTTATCTCACATGTACACTGGAGTCTCTGTGAAAGGAAAGGAGTTGCAAAAATGGGATCTTTGTGTTCTTTAAAAGCTTCCATCCTTTCATTCTGGGACAATTGGCTGTTCGTAGTTGGAGCTTTAAATGTATACTTTCCATCAGTGAAGTACATAAAAAGAACACTGCTATTCACAGACACCTTTTGTTACATTTCCACCATCATGGAATTACTGAAAGGCAAAATGCTTTGTCGTTAAAAGAATGACTGTGCAATTTTTTTTAAAGATTTCTTTACTTTTGATGTGCTTTCATTCAGAAACATAACATTTGCTAGGACCTTATTTGATTTTTGGGTAAACCTGAACATTCCTCACACAATAATAATTTAACAAAGTTGGAAGGGACCTTGGAGGTCTTCTAGTCCAACCCCCTGCTTAGGCAGGAAACCCTACACCACTTCAGACAAATGATTATCCAATCTCTTCTTAAAAACTTGCAGTGTTGGAGCATTAACAACTTCTGGAGGCAAGTTGTTCCACTGATAAATTGTTCTAACTGTCAGGAAATATCGCCTTAGTTCTAGGTTGCTTCTCTCCTTGATTAGTTTCCACCCATTGCTTCTTGTCCTGCCCTCAGGTGCTTTGGAGAATAGCTTGACTCCCTCTTCTTTTTGGCAGCCCCTGAGATATCGGAACACTTCTATCATGTCACCCCTAGTCCTTCTTTTCATTAAACTAGGCATACCCAATTCCAGCAACCGTTCTTGATATGTTTTAGCCTCCAGTTCCCTAATCATCTTTGTGGAAATGTCTTCAGACAACACTGACTCCCTCGACTAAGAAACAGAGATGAACACCACCTCCTAGAGTCAGACATGACTGGACAGAAGAAACCCTTACCTTTATCTTTAATGGCATTAAAATATATCACGTTGATGCTGCCCTTTAGTTACCTAAGAAAAAAACTGGAAAGATTATAAAGTGTGTCCCAAAGGTGCTTTTCAAAAGGCAACTGGACTTTATTGGGTTTTCCTTGAAGACATTTTGCTTCTCATCCAAGAAGCTTCCTCAGTTCTGTGGAGTGTTGGCTATTCCTGCCAGCTTGGTGTCATCTGCAAATTTGATGAGTTGCCCATCTATCCCCTCGTCCAAATCATTGATGAATATGTTGAAGAGTACTGGGCCTAAAACAGAGCCCTTGGGTACCCCACTGCATACCTACCTCCATGTAGATGCAGCTCCATTGAGGACTACACTTTGAGTGCGGTTGGTCAGCCAGTTACAAATCCATGTGGTGGTGATGCTGTCTAACCCACATTTTTCTATTTTATCAAGTGGTAGGCTATGGTCTACTTTGTCAAATGCCTTACTGAAGTTCAAGTAAATTATATTAACAGCATTCCTGTGGTCCACTAATTTTGTCACTTTGTCAAAGAATGCAATAAGATTAGTCTGGCATGATCTGTTTTTGACAAACCATGTTGGCTTTTGGTTATTACTTTGTTTGCTTCTAGGTTTTCACTGATTTGTTGCTTGATTATCTTTTCCAGAATCTTCCCTGGTATTGAGATCAGGCTGATGGGTCTGTAGTTTTTTTTCTTCCCTTTTTTGAATATGGGAACTACTTCAGCTCTTTTTCAGTCCTCTGGCAGTTCCCCGGTGCTCCAGGATCTTTGAAAGATATAGTTCAGTGGTTCTGAGATCACATCTGCCAGTTCCTTCAGAACCTTGGGGTGTAATCCATCTGGTCCTGGTGATTTGAACTTGTCTAGGGTTGACAGGTGCTGTCTCTCTTCCTGTCTCTGAACTTTGCATTAAATGTAATGTTTCTTGGCATGTCCACATGGCTTTCTTGGCAGGAATTTATTTGCCATTGTCTTCTGATTTGCAGTTGGTTTGTCAGTTTGTTTTTTGTTTATGTTTGTCAGTTTGTTTTGGTATACTCTATAGTCCTGATATTTCCTTTGTTGCTCTTCTCTGCACTCTTTCTAGAGTCTCAACATCTTTTTTACATTGTGGTGACCAAAATTGGATGCAGTATCCCAAGTGTGGACTTACCAAGGCATTATAAAGTGATCTTGATTCTATCCCTCTGTTTATGCAGCCTAGAACTGTGTTGGCTTTTTTGGCAGCTGCAGCACACTGCTGGCTCATATTTAAATGATTGTCCATTGGATTCCAAGATCCCTCTCACGGTCACCACTATTGAGCAAGTTACCACATATACTGTACCTGTGCATTTTGTTTTTCTTGCCTAAATGTAGAACCTTACTTTTTTCACCATTGAATTTCATTTTGTTAGATAGCGCCCAATGTTCAAGTCTGTCAAGATCCTTCTGTATCTTAAGCCTATCTTCTGGAGTGTTGGCTATTCCTGCCAGCTTGGTGTCATCTGCAAATTTGATGAGTTGCCCATCTATCCCCTCGTCCAAATCATTGATGAATATGTTGAAGAGTACTGGGCCTAAAACAGAGCCCTTGGGTACCCCACTGCATACCTACCTCCATGTAGATGCAGTTCCATTGAGGACTACATGTTGAATGCGGTTGGTCAGCCAGTTACAAATCCATGTGGTGGTGATGCTGTCTAACCCACATTTTTCTATTTTATCAAGTGGTAGGCTATGGTCTACTTTGTCAAATGCCTTACTGAAGTTCTTCTGTCCTCAGATGTCTGGCAGCCTTGGTGGATCAACGTGCACCATATCAATCGATTTTGTGCCAGGGACTTGAAAGAGGCTTTCAACGTGTCTTTGTATCGTTTCCTTTGTCCCCCGTGCGATGGCTTTCCTTGAGACAGCTCACCATAGAGGAGCTGTTTGGGGATGCGATGGTCTGGCATCCTTGCAACATGGCCTGCCCAGTGTGTCTGGGCTTTTATCAGCAGGGTGTGAACTGATGGCAGGCCTGCTGTGGAGAGGACTTCTGTGTCTGGCACCTTGTCCTGCCAGCAGATCCTCAGAATTCTACGGAGGCAGGTCGTGTGGAAGTGGTTCAATTGCCTGGCGTGCCTCCTGTATACAGTCCAGGTCTCACTGGCATACATCAGGGTAGTTAGCACTACTGCTTGGTAGATTTTGAGCTTTGTAGAAAGGCTTATTCCATGGCAGTCCCACACGTTGGTCAATAGTCTGCCAAATGCAGAGCTTGCCTTGGCAATTCTGCAGTTGACCTCAGTGTCATTTTTTTTCTCCTTTTTGCCCCTCCTATTTCTTTTCTCCTGTTTTTAACAGATATTGGAAACTGAAAGAGAGAGGTACCCTACTGACTCGGGCTGAGTTATCATCAATATTGTGAGAATGTTTAGTTATATACTGTATCTTTTACCAACCAAGCAGGAAATGCAATGCGATTGCTGTTTCATTGTTTTGAGACTGGAGGAACCGGATGTGATGCGAGAGATTCAGGCTGAATCTGACTAGCTGGACATGGACATTATATCAATTGATTTTGAAGGAGCAGGTATGCAATCCTAGACTTGTGGTTCCTGCTAGAGAGCCAGTGGAGGCCTTGTCCATCTCAACCTTTGGCCAGGTTCATCTGTTCACTGATTGTAATGTCAGGGTTCCAAGTAATAAATCCATTGGAAGCAAGACTCCAAGGCAATTGAATTCCTCAAAGATTACTTTTATTGGAAAATATCATATTGGCACATATCTGGTGAAAACCAGCTCTGAAAACTTATTACCTTATTAACTTTTCACCTTATTAAAAGTAAAAGATTTTACTATGATGTAAGCCGCCCAGAGTCCTTCGGGAGTTGGGCGGCATATAAATTTTATAAAATAAAAATAAATAAATAAATAAGATTTTCTACTTTCTCAAAACAATCAGTCACATGGTCCAATCACCGTGCAGTCCGACAACTGGGTGGCATAACTCCACCTTCTTCCAACCAGGTGTGAGAATGTCCTTGGTTCTCAAGAGAAAGTATTTTGTTTTGGCTACAAAAATCCCTCTATCTCAAATCCCACCTCCCTGACCCTCAGCTCCAGTGTGGCAACACTGAAGCGGACAAAATGGCTTCGGTCAGGTCAGCTTCAGGGTTGACATGTAAACTGGCCTGGAAGAAGTGGTGTAGAAGACAGTTATTTGTGTCTACATCAGTTTCTAGCTAGACTACTTCATGTTCCTTTACATGGAGCTACCCGTAAAGATGGCCCAGAAACTGCAGTGGGGTTCTGGGCTAATCCAAGGTACTGATGCTATTTACAAAATTTGATATTTAGGAATGACAAGAAAACAATGATCTTCCTCAGAGCTTTTAGGCAAGAGTCGTCAGATTTTAAAAGGTATTAATGGACAACTGGGATTATGTTTTTATATTTTTATCACTACACCTGAAAATAGGTTGCCTACAAAAAATAAATTCATTGAAGAACTTGATGATTTAAAATTGCTAACAAAGGTGTTGGTTTCTGCAAGAACTGAGATTGCAGATGACACCAAGAACAATTCAATGTTCTTAAAGCTGTAAGTAATAACAAAGAAGAATATTTAGAAATTCTGTTTACTAATTTGACTAGGAGTATGTGCGTGAGTTTTTAGCTTGGAAATAAATCTGAATTACTTTTCTTCATTATTTTAATTCAAATTAGCCTATCTAGGAAATTTTGTATCTGGGTTAGTGAATTTCATGACATTCATAAAGAAATGATTACACCAATTAAAAAGAAAAACGCTTTGAGTCTCTGGAAGGATTATATTTATTATTTAATATCCCTGTAACTTTGGGATTCTGACAAAATAAAGCCTATTCTGTAGAAAGTGCACCATTTCTCAGCCATAAGGACCCCTGCAATAAAGCATAATCTTGTCATTTCACAGACTTTTTAATATTCAAAAGTGCTTCTTCAAACCGTTAACAGAATCAACCATCATAAAGATTCATGTCCTCATTCCCAGTCAACATATGGCAAATTCAGAGAAGAATGCTTGGGTCTAAGTCATCCAGAGATAAACACAATTAGATCCCGTTGACCTAATGAAATTGGAGCCTGCTTCATTCTGTTCCACTAAAATTAATGGGCACGATCCTGCAGATGTTTCGCAAACTGTTTTTTTGTTAATGGAAAATTTAATTATATGTGTAATTCCAAACATTTCTTCCATGGATCTCAGCAGAATTTAAATGCATTTAGAAATGGTTGAATTAATAGGATTTAATTATGATTAATGCTGACTGAACTATAGACCCAGTCATAATTTATGTGTTGTTAATAGTTTGGAAGTGATGGCGATATAAACAGAGACAGCAGAGATGTTAGCTTTTCCTACAAAAATTGGGCATGATTGCAAGCATGTTTCAGCTGCAACTACAGTTGAAACCAGGAATTATTGCTTCAAGTTATAAGATTTTATTTGTTTGTTTGCTTTGCTTTCAAATTTCTGAGACAGGGAAGACATTTCAAGGCAATGAAGAGAATCCAAATGTATCACTCTTTGATTTTTGTAGGTCCACTGTAGCCAGAAATATTATTCTGTCCTCACTACACGTTAGTCTGTGTGCAGCTCGACATGCAGCTAAACCCACCTATCCTCCAATGAAACGGACTGTGTGCGTAGATCTGAATGCTTTATTGAAAGAACAGGATATGGTGAAACTGTGGAAAATAGGGATACATACAATGAGAACCAAATACAAGATAGGCAGTATTGGGTTACTGCTGAACATAACAATTAATAAATACAAGCAATTTAAATCTCACCAGCGATGCTCTGTATGTGGGATGTGGGTTTGTCCTTGGATGACCATGTGCCACAGATTAAGATGGATTCTTCTTTGTGCTTTTGCCAAATGCTAAAGGAAAATGGAGTCAGGCCTCCCAGCATGCACTTGGTTTGAGAGTGTGGGCTGATGAGTAATGGGGGTGGGGTCAGGTTCAAACAATATACTTGGTATTTGGCCCTCCGGCCACTAGATGGGGCTAGAGAGCAACAACATTATATAAAGGTTATTGCTGGGGCATGAAAAATATGTACCTCAAAATAGAAAGGTGCTGGTGAGTAGATGCTGAAACCTGCCAAACGTTGCTTGATCTTACAAAATAAGCAGGATTGGACCAGTCGATAGTGACATCCAGGAATACCAGGGCTATAGGATGGATTGTGCAGTTGAAAAGGAGGTAATGGCAAATGGTATCAATGTATTCCTTTTTTTATTTATATTTTTGTTAAGAGTTTATGGAGATTCTTAGTCATCCAGGTCATGGTTGTCCCAAAGGTGCTTTTTTATTTTTTCATGAGGCAACTGGACTTTCTGAGTTTTCTTTGAAGACATTTCATTTCTCATCCATGCTTCTTGGATGAGAAGTGAAACGTCTTCAAAGAAAAACCAAAGTCCAGTTGCTTCTTGGAAAAAAATAGAACCTTTGGGACATTTTTGTTAAGAGATTTTATACAATAGTAATAGCAAACATTCAATATATAATTTGAAAGGGGGAAAAGCTGCCCAGGGTTGCTTTTCAAAGTGAGATGGGCAACATATAAATTAATAAGAAGAAAGAAAGAAAGAAAGAAAGAAAGAAAGAAAGAAAGAAAGAAAGAAAGAAAGAGAAGGAAGGAAGGAAGGAAGGAATAGCAATAGCAATAGCACTTAGACTTATATACCGCTTTACAGTGCTTTACAGCACTCTCTAAGCGGTTCACAGAGTCAGCATATTGCCCCCAACAATCTAGCAATAGCAATAGCAATAGCACGTAGNCAGTGCTTTACAGCACTCTCTAAGCGGTTCACAGAGTCAGCATATTGCCCCCAACAATCTGGGTCCTCATTTTACCCACCTCAGAAGGATGGAAGGCTGAGTCAACCTTGAGCCGGTGAGATTTGAACCGCTGAACTGCTGAACAGTCAGCTGAAGTAGCCTGCAGTACTGCACTCTAACCACTGCGCCACCTCGGAAGGAAGGAAGGAAGGAAGGAAGGAAGGAAGGAAGGAAGGAAGGAAGGAAGGAAGGAAGGAAGGAAGGAAGGAAGGAAGGAAGGAAGATAAAGACAAGTGAATAAGAAAAAGTAAATAGAGGATAGAAAAAAATATAGTATATAAATGGTCAGCTTCCAACCTTCTTTACAGCATTTACAAATAAATTTATCACCTATCCTCCCTCTTTAAGATGATATCATAATTTCCTTATTTCCTTTTTAAGAAATTGCAAGGCAACTTTTGGAAGTGAGACGTATCGGTTGTTCCATGTCTCCCGATGTCCTGAATTACTTTGTGCTGAGTGGGGAGAGCTTCAAAGAGTATTTCCAATATGAGTGAAATCTGATGGTCTAAAATTCCCAGGTAGATTGAATCTCCAGTTTATACCAGAGTCCCCTTTGGGAAAGATGGGTAGGTCTATAAATCTGATTACTAAATAGGATACATATATTAATACGGACTGGTCTTTGTGGCTGTCAGCACATCGGGATAGGACTAGGAATCCAATGTCATGTAGGTCAGTACTACCTTTATTTTTAAACAGAGTCTTGCAAGTCTGAATACATTTCTCCCCCTTCCTGTCTTTATCTTTTGTATGAAGTATGGAGTGGCTTGTCTGACTCTTATTCACATTATGTTCTTGCCCAGGACTCAGGATTCTTTTATCTAACTTCCTCTTAGCTCTCACAGCCATTCCCTCTAAGGGAGAGAAATCCATTACCACAAAGAAGTCATGGGAAATGGACTTGTTTTTCTTCTACAAGTTTCCATTTCTGATTCTATTGGGAAACTGCCAGCCAGATAAGGAGGAGGGATCAAGCAAGGAATTAGCCTTGAGTTGTTGTGCAGGCACAACAGATCTAGTGCTGACCACCCCCAAGTTGCATGAAATCTTAACTATTCCCAAGAGAAGGCAAGCAGTCTAAGGAGATTCCTGTAGTATAGACAGCATACAATAAAGTAGTTAGCTTAAACCCTATGTGGTGTACCTTGTTGCTTGCACCTGACAGATTCAGATATAATGTCTGAATTGGCCTTTTAAGAGGAATGTAATTTGTAAAAAAATAAATCTAGTAACTGCTTTAGATCAACATCATCAATTATTATCACAATAGACTTTTAATTCTAATAAGTTTATTTTCTTTGAAACCCATTGTCATTTTACTCACTTAACCCTAACGTATGTAATACCCCTTATTAGTTTCCGACCTGAATGCAACTCTGTTTTTGTAACTATCGGTCTCTACCTCATCTTCCTGCATTCCTTCTCTTTAAGTTTTCCATAGCTTCAGAGACTAATCTCCAACCAAATGTACTTCTTCCTTGTCACTAGAGTTGAGAAACTGTCCTTGGAAGACACTTTCCTTGCAAACACGAAATTGCTTATTTACTTATGGAGAGGGAAATGTCATTAGACTGTATACTTAACCTAATTAAACTATGATATTAGCAATATTTCTCAACTGATAGACTGTGATTCACAGATAATACCTCCTTGTGGTGGATGGAAGGGTGGGGGAAATCAATCCGATTATCTGTGTTTAATTGCATGTGATGAAGTGCATCAAAGTGTTAGCGCCTGATTCATCACTCATGTTTGCTGCATCCCCCTCCCCCTGCCAGTATTCTGTCAATAAAAATGATTTTATTGCCATGTCTGACATTTTCAAGTAAGCTGCGACTGCCTGATTCCGAAAAGGTCTGAACTAATGATGCTGTTGATTTAAAATAGGTGATATCTTTCCTATATAATGCTGTGGAAAACAGGCGTTGCTCTGGGGATGAGGGAGAGGGTACTCAATACTTTCTACTCTGGTGAAACCAGAGGCATCAACACGATTGGAGTCTTTTGAAAAGACACAAGCTCCACCTCTTTGATGTGACAACACAAAGCTGGTACAATTGGGGCGAAGTTTGTATTACAATGGCGCCACATTGTTTTGTCATTTGATCCTCCTTGATTCTGCCTATGTAGACTAACTCTGGTAGTGGAATCCTCAAAGGGGACAATGGGCCTACATGAAGTAATGTTGTAGCTTCTTGATACAAACTTTGCCCTTTTTTGTCTATGGAGATTCTCAGTCATCCAGGTCATGGTTGTCCCAAAGGTGCCTTTTCAAGAGGCAACTGGGCTTTCTGGTTTGCCCTTTTTTATACTCACTACAACATTGCACACACAAACCAAAGTTGTGTTAGGTTCTTTTGGACACTGCTGTGTAAGCTCAAGACTGTCCAATGTATAGAATTCTATGCTGAGAGCATCTGAATAGATATGCAAAATAGTCAAAACCATTTCAGTTGTGTTTTCAAGTAGAGTTACACTCAAAGGGCTGTTTTCAAGAAGGGGGGAATGCAAAGTTATGGGGATCATGGGAATTGCAGTCAGAGAATCTAGCAAATTGAGAAGGTTTGCTAGGAGAGGTTGATAAACCCTCCTACCACAATAAAGTAAGAGTAATTTAGCCTTACACTTCTTCTTTAGAAATAATTCTGTTTTGCTCCACATTTGAACAGCACTGGAATCCTATCCCTAGCATTTTACTTTCGCAGTTCAGATTCCCATGTATTCACAGTCTTGGTAAGAAGCAATAGCATTAGACCAAAGGCAAGAAGGATGCTGGGAATGGCTTTATGCTTTTTTTTTTTGTTCCATTCTATTTTATAGTTATCACTTCTGTTAACTGCTTTCCAACTGCATTTACATTACACAAAACGCTTAATGTGAGACAGTCTGCAAATCCAATATGCATGTTATTAAGAAAATGGAACTTTTTATCAGTAATTGTGAAGAAATAAGCAGTTAATACAGAGGGAAAAAAAAGTCACGGGCAACTTACATCAAGTGTCTGTCTGTCTGTCTATCTATATATCTCTATCTATCTATCTATCTATCTATCTATCTATCATCTATCAATCCATCTATTTATTTAATCTTGTCTTCCCTTTCTTTTAGTAATTTTTAAAAGGGATATAAATCATCTGAAGTGCTAGGATTGACCTTGAATCAAAATACAACAATGGACAGTTGCATGCCAAGGAGTTAACACCCAATATTTGTGAAGCTTGCTATCATGATGTTCTTAGTTCCCTTCATGTATAAAGATAAAGATAGATGAGAGCAAATAGAAAATAGAATAGAATAGAATAGAATAGAATAGAATAGAATAGAATAGAATAGAATAGAATAGAATAGAATAACAGAGTTGGAAGGGACCTTGGAAGTCTTCTAATCCAACCCCCTGCTTAGGCAGGAAACCCTACACCACTTCAGACAAATGGTTATCCAACATCTTCTTTAAAACTTCCAGTGTTGGAACATTCACATTGTGTAGGCAAGTTGTTCCACTGGTTAATTGTTCTAACTGCTAGGAAATTTCTCCTTAGTTCTAGGTTGCTTCTCTCCTTGATTAGTTTCCACCCATTGCTTCTTGTCCTGCCCTCAGGTGCTTTGGAGAATAGCTTGACTCCCTCTTCTTTGTGGCAACCCCTGAGCTATCGGACCACTGCTAAATGAAAAGTATTAAATTGCAAAATCCAGAATCTCTTAGCTCTGTGGATGGAGAATGAGCCTGGTTTGGAAGTCTAGAGACTATGGTGTGAGAACTACCTATTCTGCCCACCTTTCTTTCTTTCTTTCTTTGGTTGATTCAAAGGTGAAATGCTGCCGGTTCTGACCGGTTCTCCCGAACTGGTGGTGGAAATTATGACTAGTTCCCCAAACCGGCAAATATCACCTCTGGCTGGCCCCGCCCCTCGCCCCTTCCAGGAGTCCCCACGTGGCCCGTTTTGCTCCCAGGTAAGTGCAGGGAGGCTTCCTTGAGGCCTGCTAGGCCAAAAATGGGGGGGGTGCTGCAAAAGAAAGAAAGAAAGAAAGAAAGAAAGAAAGAAAGAAAGAAAGAAAGAAAGAAAGAAAGAAAGAAAGAAAGAAAGAAAGAAAGAAAGAAAGAAAGAAAGAAAAAGAGAGAGAGAGAGAGAGAAAGAAAGAAAGAAAGAAAGAAAGAAAGAAAGAGGGAGAGAGAGAGGGAGAGAGGGAGAGAGAGAGAAAGAAAGGGAGGGAAGGAAGAAAGGAAGAAAGAAAAAGAAAGAAAGAAAGAGAAAGAAAGAAGAAAGAAAGAAAGAAAGAAAGAAAGAAAGAAAGAAAGAAAGAAAGAAAGAAAGAAAGAAAGAAAGAAAGAAAGAAAGAAAGCTCTAGAAAGAGTGCAGGGAAGAGCAAAAAAGATGATTAGGGGACTGGAGGCTAAAACATATTTTATGTTTGCAGAAATTGGGTATGTCTAGTTTAATTAAAAGAAGGACTAGGGGTGACATGATCACAGTCTTCCAATGTCTCCTGAGATGGATTCCAATGTCTCGTGGGTTGCCACAAAGAAGAGGGAGTCAAGCAGGGGTGAAATCCAGCAGCTTCTGACAGGTTCTGGAGAACCGGTAGTTGAAATTTTGAGTAGTTCGGAGAACCGGCAAATACCACCTCTGGCTGGCCCCAGAGTGGGGAGAGAATGGGGATTTTGCAATATCCTTCCCCTACCACGCCCACCAAGCCACGCCTACCAAGCCACCCCACGCCCACCAAGCCACGCCCACAGAACCGGTAGTAAAAAAATTTGGATTTCACCACTGGAGTCAAGCTATTCTCCAAAGCACCTGAGGGCAGGACAAGAAGCAATGGGTGGAAACTAATCAAGGAGAGAAACAACCTAGAACTAAGGAGAAATTTCCTGACAGTGAGAACAATTAATCAGTGGAACAACTTGCCTCCAGAAGTTGTGAATTCTCCAACACTGGAAGTTTTTAAGAAGAGATCAGACAACCATTTTCTTCTGAAATGGTATAGGATTTCCTGCCTGAGCAGGGGGTTGGAGTAAAAGACCTCCAAGGTCCCTTCCAACTCTGATATTCTATTATTCTGTTGGCTTCTCACCAGAAATAACAACCACCTTGGAAATTCTGGTCCAAGTTGAGGACTACCTGTATTCAATTACATTTTAGCATATAAGAAAATGAAAAGCTTCATAGGGGTCATCTCAGCATCACTGATGACTTGTTTGTAAATATCAGCTGCCTTGCAAATAGGTTAATATTATTTTTCTTCATTTGCAAATGCAAAGAGGCCAGGAGAGTGCCACACGTTGCCACATACCTCAGGGCAAAGAAAAGCTATTCTACTCCATCAGCCTTGTAGCTATTTGCAACTCTGTGAGTACATCTGTGTGTGTTTGTGTGTGTGTGTTTGTGTGTGTGTGCGTGCACACACACACAAATTTATAGGTAGGGTTGAATTGTTCAGGGAGCGAAATTTGATTTTAATGAAGTAATAGCATAGAAGTAGAAAAGTTAAAGCAAAATGTTACCGTTTGTCACAATTACGTCTTCTATTGGCAGGAATTCTGAACTTTTCTGTTTGATAACTAGACATATAAATTTGACTTCTTAAAGCTCTGCAACCAATTTAAAGGCTCATTTATTTCACTGACAGCAAGATATATATGCTACCTTATATGCAGAATGTCTGGGGCCAAATATCCCCATTTTGCTGCTTGCTTGTCTCTTAGGAGGTAAATAGTGGTGATTTTTCAACAAAGGAATATTTTTGTAAGGTGTTTAGCAAATAAATGAGCATGGGATGACCTGCTGTATCCTGCAACCTGGTAAAATTCATGAATAATAAAATGATCTGTAGATTGTTAGCGGGAGGCTATAGCAAAGGCTAATTCTTCAACCAGTGGAACTTTGTTGAATAATTTGCAATTTTAGAAAGATTTTTAATGGCTTCGTTATTTTTTAAAAACATATATTTTCTTTTCTTTAAAAAAACAACAACAGTTAATATGATTTTTGAAAGCAATTTCCAGTTGCAATTAGGTACTTAGATCACCTTGGTGTGGCTTTTCACTGACAAATTAGCCATATCTGAGGGCACGCGAGGTATTGCCCTATGTCAGCTCCAGCGTGCATGTGCGCGCTGACCAGCTGATTTTCGGCCTTCTGCAGGGTGGGGGGAGGCCGCTTTCACCCTCCCCAGGCTTCAGGAAAGCTTCTGGAGCCTGTGGATGGTGAAAAACGGACCCAACGGACCTACCGGAAGTTCGAAAACAAACTTCCGGTAGGCCCATTGGACCATTTTTCGCCTTCCCCAGGCTTCAGGAGGCTTTCCTGAAGCCTGGGGAGGATGAAAAACGGCCCAACGGGTCTACCAGAAGTCCGGAGGCTTCAGTGAGGCCTGCGTGCGGGGTGGGCGGGGGGGTCATGGGTGCATGCAGGGGGCGCGCGGGGGGAGTTGTGCGTGCATGTGCGGGGGGGTGTCATTGCATTATGGGTATGGGCACCTTTTGGCGCCCGAGCAAAAAAAGGTTCGCCATCACTGATCTATATAATATTGTCTTGAGCAGGGGTGTCAAACTCGTGGCCCACAGGCCGGATACGCAACATGCTGGCCACCCCCACCCTCGGTTTAGCGAAGGGGAAAAAAGTCGCAATACATCACGTGACGACAATGTGACGCCGTGAGTTTGACACTCCTGGTCTTGAGAATCTAGTTGGTTTAGTGATTAAGGTACTAAAGCAGGAAAACCTGATTGTAATTCTGCCCTAAACAGCTGGGTGACACCATCTCAGCTCTCAGAGAAAAAGGCAATGGCAAATCACTGCTGAAAATGTTATAAAAAATAATTGACATGGGCCTGTTGTCAGGAACCAAATCTGACTGGAAGATGCATAATGAAATAAGCGAGTGCATTAGCATATTGTTAGAAGGCATGGTGGCTCAGTGACTTTTAATGATGCTGGAGATGGTCTCAGCTCTGGCAGTTCAAGCCCTAGCTTTACATGGTGGGGTGAGCTCCCATCACTTACCTCAGCTTCTGGCCATTTTGTGGTTCGAAAGCATATTCTATGCAAGTAGATAAAATAGGTACCACTTTGGTGGGACACGAGCTATGCTCTGTGCAGGCAGTTTCTGAACTTTCCCAGTTGTGGTGCCTGCTTGCAAGGCAGGTCCACAAAGGGAGGGGGCGAGAAAGCTGCCACAAAGAGGAGGGGGTCAATTTATTCTCCAAAGCACCAGAGGGCAGGACAAGAAACAATGGGTGGAAGTTAATCAAGGAGAGAAGCAACCTGGAATTAAGGAGAAACTTCCTAAACAGTGAGGACAATTAACCAGTGGAACATCTTGCCTCCATAAGTTGTGGGTGCTCCAACACTGGACGTTTTTAAGAAGAGTTTGGATAACCATTTTCTGAAATAATATAGGATCTCCTGCTTGGGCAGGGGATTGGACTAGAAGACTTCCAAGGTCCCTTCTAACCCTGTTATTCTATGTTTTATGTTCTATAACTAAGGAGGAATTTCCTGAAAAGAATAATTAACCAGTGGAATGGCTTGCCTTCAGAAGTTTTGGGTGCTTCATCACTGGAGGTTTTTAAGGAGAGGCTGGACAGTCACTTGTCTGAAATAGCAATAGCAATAGCAGTTAGACTTATATACCACTTTACAGTGCTTTACAGCCCTCTCTAAGCGGTTCACAGAATCAGCATATTGCCCCCAACAATCTGGGTCCTCATTTTACCCACCTCTGAAGGATGGAAGGCTGAGTCAACCTTGAGCCGGTGAGATTTGAACGGCCGAACTGCAGCTAGCAGTCAGCTGAAGTAGCCTGCAGTGCTGCACTCTAACCACTGCGCCACCTCGGCTCTTAAATGGTATAGGGTTTCCTGCATGAGTAGGGTGTTGGACTAGAAGACAGTATTCCAAGGCCACACTTGGAATACTGCATTCAGTTTTGGTCGCCACAATGTAAAAAAGATGTTGAGACTCTAGAAAGTGTGCAGAGAAGAGCAACAAAGATGATCAGGGGACTGGAGGCTAAAACATATGAAGAACGGCTGCAGGAACTGGGTATGTCTGGTTTAATGAAACAAAGGACTAGGGGAGACATGATAGCAGTGTTCCAATATCTCAGGGGTTGCCACAAAGAAGAGGGAGTCAAGCTGTTCTCTAAAGCACCTGAGGGCAGGACAAGAAGCAATAGGTGGAAACTAATCAAGGAGAGAATCAACTTGGAACTAAGGAGAAATTTCCTGACAGTTAGAACAATTAATCAGTGGAACTTGCCTCCAGAAGTTGTGGGTGCTCCAACACTAGACGATTTTAAGAAGATGTTGGATAACCATTTGTCTGAAGTGGTATAGGGTTTCCTGCCTAAGCAGGGGGTTGGACTAGAAGACCTCCAAGGTCCCTTCCAACTCTGTTATTTCTATTTCTGTTTCTAACCTCCAAGCCTGTATTTCTCTCTGGTGTGAAGCCAGCTTGTTCTCTTATGCTGCACTTTGGGAAGCATGTGTTTCTTATAAAATGGGCTGGTACTTTGGCAAGCCAGACTACTACTCTGCAATAGGATTGTGGTCTCTTGGCTACTGTAACACTGCCATTCACTAAAACTAATAGTAGCGTACTATTATTGCTGCCTCACTAAATGTGCCTATGATCTTGTTGTTCTATTGCCTTGGCCTGCTTATCTGGGTTAGAAATTGTGCAAATACCTTAGATTTCATCCTTCTGAAAGTTTTATTTATTAAATGTGTATGCCTAACACTTTACTCAGTTTCAGCAAACAGCAGAGCTACTGTTTGGCTGCCTGATCAGTTGAAAAGACACAGCAGAATCCTTCTGAGCTTCCTTCTCCTTCTGTGATTGTATTGTATTGATATGAGCAAGCAAAATATTCTGAATAGCAATAGCAATAGCAGTTAGACTTATATACCGCTTCATAGTGCTTTACAGCCCTCTCTAAGTGGTTCACAGAGTCAGCCTCTTGCCCCCAACAATCTGGGTCCTCATTTTACCCATCTCGGAAGGATGGAAGGCTGAGTCAACCTTGAGCCGGTGAGATTTGAACTGCCGAACTGCAGCTAGCAATCAGCTGAAGTAGCCTGCAGTACTGCACTCTAACCACTGTGCCACCTCGGCTCTTGCCGAGTGGAATGTTGTGTCCATGAACACAACAGAATTAAGACTGAGATGAAGTGGAGCTTGCATGGTTGAATGATGCCTTGAATGAAAAATAAATAAATATTGGAGAGAGGTATGGAAGAATTGGTGAATGAAAGATACATTTACTGTTAGCAAGGAATATATGAATATATGAAACTCTAGTCTACTTTGCCACAGCCCAGATTAACAAGGCAGAATTTGACTCACATTTCCCCCTTTTCTCTGGGTTTAAAAATGTGGTGGTTAGAATGCAGAATGCAGTATTGCAGGATAACTCCGCCCACAGTCAAGAGTTCAATCCTGACCGGCTCAAGATTGATTCAGCCTTCCATCCTTCCAAGGTCAGTGAAATGAGGACCCAGATTGTTGGGGGTAATAAGCAGATTCTATAAACCACTTAGAGATAGCTGTAAAGCACTGTGAAGCTGTATACAAGTCTAAATGCTATTGCTATTACTATAAAAAAATTAAAAATGAAAATTTTATGATTGCTCATCTTTGAAACATGTATCATATAATGTGTGTTCCCCTAATACACTGTTTATATACATTTCCCCAAAACTAAAATTGCACAATTTTTTTTTTCAAGTCTAGCTTGATTCTTGGCCACTTCCTGGATATACCCTTTATGTTTGTTGAAAAACATACAGAAGTAGTTTGTAACACCCTTGTTTTGTTATTTTTTTTTAATACCTCCTGACAGTCATGAAGAGACTGAAGGTCTCTTTCCAAGTATTAAGCAGGGCTAATTTTGCTTTGCTTCCCACCCAAACACATCCACACACACACACACACACACACACACACACACACACACACAAATACACCTTTCTTTCTTGCCCAAAAGAAGGTATAACCCCTCCCCCCACTCTCAACTCCATTTTGTCAGCTGCCCAGAATCACATGTGGTTCTGCTTAACCATCTTTCCATCTTTCCAATCAGCCTCCAAGTTTCCAGTGCCTTTCTCCCAGCTTGGAACTGAACCGGATGGATTTTTCCTTCCCTCAGTATCTTAAAGGTAACTTAAAATGAAGAAAGAAAATAGATAGAAAGCTTCTTTCTTTCTTTCTTTCTTTCTTTCTTTCTTTCTTTCTTTCTTTCTTTCTTTCTTTCTTTCTTTCTTTCTTTCTCTTTCTTTCTCTCTCTCTCTCTCAGGGGGAAAGTGGATGCTTAGTTGTTCAGAAAAATAGTATTTCAGAGCTGAATTTTATTTCCATGCTAGCAAATGAACTATTTAGTGCTTGGAGAAGGTAGGGGCTATTTGTTTTCTCTGAACAGTTCTCAACCATTCATTAGAATGATTATACCATCATTACTGAAGTGATCCAAAGTCTGTCCTCATTATTGTTATTTTGGTACAATGTACGGTAGTTGGATAACTCTACAATAGGCTAGATGGTATTAAATCGGGAAATAGCCATGCCAATGTGTGTCATGGTATTGACCACTCTGAACTTCAAAGCATAACAATGGATATCAGATTTCTGCCTAAGACCTTTAATTTGTTTCTTTGAACAGCAGGTTCATTGCTGAATGAAGGTGAGGCATGAAGGTTACCGTCACCAAGAGTAACTCAAATAGAAGTAAAACATGCCTGTAAGAATAAGGATAAGCACTGCTTTTTCTCATCTCCTTTTCCAATTTGGGCTGTAAAAAGATTGATAAGAAACAGATGGAGTATTTTTTATATATATTTATCCTTTCAAACATCTAATTGTTGTCTGGATTTCTGTAGCCCCAAAGTGGTAGCCTACTGTTTCCAATTTCTCAACCTCCGAATCAAAAGATGATAGCCTGGAGGTCTTCAGTGTTTGTCGACAATACAGTGGCATCTACGCAGAGTGCGGGAAAGGTTATCTATTACACCAGCTGTTCACTAGCAGTGAAATCAGTGGCCAAATAAATGCATCTGATAACATTTCTTTAGAAGGCCACTGTTGCTCTACTTTAGAGAAAAAATGATGTTCTGTCTCTGGTTTGGTATTGATCACTGAAACTATAAAGCAGGGGTCTCCAACCTTGGCAACTTTAAGACTTGTGGACTTCAACTTGCAGAGTTCCTCAGCCTGCTGGCTGAGGAACTCTGGGAGTTGAAGTCCACAAGTCTTAAAGTTGCCAAGGTTGGAGACCCCTGCTATAAAGCACTGGGGGCCCTGACACAAGACTAGGGTTTCTGTAGCCCCCAGACTCTCTTTCAACCCCTTGTTATGTAAGGAAGGAGCAGAAAAACTGACCGGAGGTGTGGGGAAATGAATCCTGTTGAACTTTCTGATTCAACAGATATAAAGTCTGGACAACGCTACAGGCTTCAGCTTCTCCCAAGGGTTCAAAATTAAAACTCGGTCATTGTCAGAGTAACCATAGAGAGCTACTCAAAAACTGCTTCTCAGATGAAAGTCAGGGGTACATGGCTTCTATCATTCAATAACAACCTCTTTGATAAGCTCACATACTGAGTAGATCTCATCTTAAGTTGTATGATTGAGAGTCATGCAAACAGAGGCAAAATAGTTAGCACATGGCACAGGGACCAGAGGTGGGCTTCACATAATTTAACAACCGGTTCACCCAGAATCGAAAATGTGAGCGCTTCGCTCGTGCGTGTGCCTTGTGCACATGTGCGCTGTGTAAAATAACACGGCAATTTGCTCGTGCGCGCCATCCGCGCATGTGTGCAGCTTCAAAAACACGGCAATTTGCTCGTGCGCTACATCTGCGCATGCGTGTGGCATCAAAAAACACAGTGATATAGGACAGGATTGTGCCCGGGTGGGTGAGCAGGCCCACCCGCAGGTCGTCACTACCGGTTCGCCCGAACCGGTCCGAACCGGCTGAATCCCACTTCTGACAGTGACATACAGATATTAAGCTAGAACTTTCAAATCACCATCACCACCATCATCATCATTGTCATTGTCATCATCATCATCATCATCATCATCATCATCGCTCTTTATTTAAGAGATGCACTTGTCCCTCCTTAAACATTCTCCTATTTCTTGCGACCCATTGCAACATAATAAGTAGAAATAAGAGAATTTTGGAAACAGCCTAATAAGAATTAGACCATTTCACATGTCATGTATCACATGTATATAACATACATTATTTGTATTAGAGATTTCCAGGGATTCCCCCCCCCTTTTTTTTGAATGCATATGGATGAATTAAAAATGCAAAAATCACATGCCACATTTATTTATTTATTTATTATTTAAATTTCTATGCTGCCCAACTCCCAAGGGACTCTGGGCGGCTTACAACAGAAATATAAGAAAACATTAAAAAACATAAAAACATTTAAAAAACAATTTAAAAACCCATGCACACCATTCATGGCCGGATCTCGCAGGATTACAACAGCGATATCAACGGCCCCAGGCCTCCCGGAAAAGCCAGGTCTTCACTGCTTTCCAGAAGGCCAATAGGGTGGGGGCAGTCCCGATCTCAGGAGGTAACTGGTGCCAGAGAGCCGGGGCAGCCACATAGAATGCCCTCCCCCATGGGCCCGCCAGCCAGCACTGTTTAGCTGATGGGACCTGGAGGACCCCAACCCTGTGAGATCTTACCGGTCGCTGGGAGCTATGTGGCAGAAGGCGGTCTCGAAGATAACCTGGCCCTGAGCCATATAGGTTTGAAGGTAATAACCAACAACTGAATTGTGCCCGGAGACCAATAGGGAGCCAGTGCAGCTCGCGGAGAATTGGTGTAATGTGGGTGTACCTAGGTGTACCCATAACAGCTCGCGCAGCTGCATTCTGGACCAACTGTAGTCTCCGAACACTCTCCAAGGGTAGCCCCATGTAGAACGCATTGCAATAATCTAACCGTGAGGTGACTAGGGCATGAGTGAGTGTGAGGAGAGCCTCTTGATCCAAGTAGGGTCGCAATTGGTGCACCAAGCGAACCTGTGCAAAGGTCCCCCTAGCTACAGCTGTCAAATGTTGCTCTAATCTTAGCTATGAGTCTAGGAGGACACCCAAATTGTGAACCCGCTCTGAGGGGGACAATTTCTCCCCCCCCCAGAACCAAGGATGGACAGTCAACATAGTCTTTAGGAGGCAATACCCACAGCCACTCAGTCTTGTCTGGGTTAAGTCTGAGCCTGTTGACTCCCATCCAGACCCTCACAGCCTCCACATTCACATTGGCCTTTAACAGTAGGATTATGCCTTTAACAATATGCTGAAGAAAAGGTCTCTATTATGATTAGCTCCCTGTATTAAAGTTTGATCACTCTAGAACCAGTTTGGGAACTGAGCAAAATTGTCTTGACTTCTTTCTAGCCAGCCTTCTTTCTCTTGGATGATTGGTATTTGATTAATGTAAGCATGCATCACTTCCCAGGAAATATTTAAAAGTATTCATTATTTCAATAAATGGAATAACTCCATAACTCCAATGCAGATCGATGGACAGGTCTCTGTGCATTCTTTGTTGTTTTTTCGGCAGAACCAATCTGGGCAACTGGCAATTTGAAATGAATAGAGGACAAAAGTTATTAAATGAGACCCTGCCAAGTACCGTGGGAATTGAAATTTCCATCTAATTGTATTAAACAGTTAACAATGTCACAGTCATAAAATGTTAAGCCTGGGAAGGTTCTGAAATGGAATGGAGAGCTCCCTGCAGTGAAAAATAACCTTCAGAAACCAAAGACTCTTACATTATTTGCTCATGCCATCAACACTATGGTGTACCAAAAAATACTTTACAAGACTCCGTAAATTGCAACACGCCTGAAGAAGGGAAAAGAGAAATAAATTTTTAATTTTTCGCATCCTTCCAAATATATATATATATAATTTTCTAAATGTCTGATTGGGAAATTATTTTTTGTTCAAATGAGTTCTACATATGAAAACCAACTCTGTCTTCTGAACTTTTCTTAAAGGTTTTTTTTTTTTTTAAGCTATCAGTAAGTTGTTTCTCATAATGATCCATGACTTGCTTATTGTTTTTTTTTTAAAAGGTGTTGCTGTCTAAGTGCAGTTTCATGCTCTTTGGATTTCAGATTATTATATTTCTCAATTTTCCTTGAAGCCAGATAGAAGAACAGGGAGCCAATGATGAAATCAAGTGAATAAGAGCCTCCTATTGTTGATGGTATAATCATATCGTTGTATTCTATTTTTTAATTTATTTAATTTTAGTTTATTTAATATTTTGATGTTTTGAAGCCACCCAGAATTGCTTGTTAGTGAGATGAATGGCATATACTTTTTTTTATAAATTTAATAAATTAAACATTACGGGCAGTTTACTTGTGTTCATCACAAATTATTCATAAATTCTGATTTAAATTGAGAAACAGTATAAATTTAATTCTGAACCCATAACATGATTTCAGTTTCATTAACTCTCTTGCCATTTCCTTATATTACCAGTGCACAGGTGTAACTCAGAGAAATACTATGAAAAAATAAATTTTCTATGTTGAGCTACTGTTCTTATTGAGACTTTTCTCTTCCTAAACTCTTCGTTCAGAATCAGAATTAGTATAACTTGCATGCTTTACCGTGTTACTCCAAGAATGATGACCAACACACCAACACACCTCACACTTTCTGTTGTGTGATGTACTTTCTGATAGTTGAAGCATGCAACTGTATCCTACTTATCCTTCCCATTTGCACTTCCTTCCATCCATCCTTCTTTTCATTCCACCGATTGTCTTTGCTGATCTCCTCCGAAACCTGATACATTTTGTCCAGTGGTGAAATCTAAAAATTTTTCCTACCGGTTCTGTGGGCGTGGCTTGGTGGGCGTGGCTTGGTGGGGTCATGTGACTGGGTGGGCATGGCTATGTAGTCATGTGACTGGGGGATCAAAAGACAGAAACTCACTTTAACAATATCCTACTGGAGCAGGGTTGGACTAGATGACCTCCAGGTCCCTTCCAGCCCTGGATTATCTTCTGAAGCTGCGTCTTTCTTTCTTTCTTTCTTTCTCTTTCTTTCTCTCCTCTTTCTTTCTTTCTTTCTTTCCCCCCCCCACCCCCCGTTTTTGGCCTAGCATTCTTCAGGGGAGCCTGCTGGGAGCAAAAACAGACCCCCCCCCATTTTTGGCCTAGCAGGCTTCAGGGGGAAAAAAAAGTTCCGAAGATCAGCTGTGCGACACGCGATCGTCGGAACTTTTTTTTGTTTTTTACTTTTTTTAGTATTTTTTACTACCGGTTCGGGCTAACTGGCCCGAACCGGTAGCATTTCACCCCTTATTTTGTCTCATGTTGTCTTCAAGTGTGCTTCAGGATCTGGACTCAATGGGAATTTTCCAAAGCCAAATAAAGTGGAACAAGAACTCCTCAGTTATTGTACTTATCTCACATTTTAAGACTTCATAACCAAGACTTCCGTAATACTTGGAACAAAAACTGCCAGATGCACAAGCTGGATCTCGAAGAGACAAGGGCACCCAAGGTCATCTTATCAATGTTCGGTGTCTAGTGGAAAAGACGAGGTATTTTTTAAAAAAAGACACCAGTTTTGCTTGATACTAAATCTTGTGATAGTACATAACACAATAAGAATAATTCTTAAAAAGATGGGTAAACTGGACCACTTCAGCTGCATATTGAAAAATATATATATATGAGTATAAAATAACTGGGGGAAATGTAAAGCCACTCCATGGTTCAAGACTGGGAAGATTGTATGTTATCATCCTTATTTATTTAACTTAAATGAAGAACGCTGTATATCGAAAGCAATTCTGGAATTTTAAAAAAAATATAATTAAATTGCTGGGAGCAACAGCAACAGCCTCAGATGTAACTTGGATGGCTGGAAGTGAGAAAGACTTAAGAGATCTCTTGTTGAAAGTAAAAGAAGAGAGTCCCACTGCTCAGTGTTAGGAGAAAAAAAAATCAAATAAAAATGAGCAAAGATATAGGCTGAAAGATATATCACAGCCAGTCAATGCAAATATGTAGAGGAGAAATTAAAGTAGTTTAGAGTAGCTACAGTACTGTTGGAGGCTTGCCTTCATCAATGGAGTGCTTGTATAGACTCTCAATTAAGCTTTATTTGAAGGATTTAAAAGATTAACAGAGTTGGAAGGGACCCTGTAGGTTATCTAGTCCAACCCCCCCCCCAAAAAAACAGGAAACCCTACACCATTTCTGACAAAGGTCTGTAAGGGGCGTGCATAAGCACACCAGCGTGCCTACCATCCCTGTCCTAAAGTCCCCATGTATTTGAAAAATATGTACTCGAAAAATATGTACTCAAAACTATGTTTGTACTTATTATATAATATTAATATTTATACTTTACCTGTAATCATATACATGCTTTACAAAATAAATAAATAAATAAATAAATAAATAAATGGCAGCTCAGTCTCTTCTTGAAAGCCTCCAGTGATGAAGCTCCCACAACTTCCGAAGGCAAGCTGTTCCATTGCTTGATTGTTCTCACTGTCAGAAAATTTCTCCTTATTTCCAGTTTGAATCTCTCCTTGATCAGTTCAGTTTCCATCCATTATTCCTTGTCTGGCCTTCAGGTACTTTGGAAAATAGCTTGACCCCCTCCTCTCTGTGGTGGCCCCTCAAATATTGGAACACTGCTATCATGACTCCCCTGGTCTTTCTCTTCACTAGACTATCCATGCCCAGTTCCTGGGCATGGAGAATATAGAGAATATAGCAGATTTCATTACTTATCACTCAAGCAAAAGATTATTATATAACAGTTAGAAAGAAGGTCCGTACTTTAGCATGTATCAACATGGCTGCTTAGAAAGAGGGGAGAAGAATCTATGCACAATCAAGAAATCTACTTATTCTGGTTAATATTTTTTTATAAAGTGTGCCAAAAGTTTTTCAAGGACACCTACATACTGGTAAATCAGGAGTCTGCTACAGCTAAAATTTGCAGTAGTCCAACAATGATCAGCTGCCTTGATATAGGCAGATGATCAGAACTGGGATATTACAGGTACATAAACTTTATTTTCTGAGCAAAGTATTGGAAAGCAATCAACTGTACACGTAATGTTGAAGACTGTAAAGCTCTTGAAATGTTGAATCCAAGCTGGAAATTAGTTTCAACCAAAGTAGTGGATAGAAGCCAAGGAATTTTGTAAGAGAGAAAGAAGTAATTGAAAGTAGGTCAATTAATAAATTAAGATGCAAATGAAATTAAAGCAGCCTTTTTTTTTTACATCTTAAGAGCCTTTTATTTCCATTTGCCTTCCAGTAGGCAAACCAAAGAAATAGGTTGTAGCTTGCTAATCACGAAGCTCTTTCTAACAATGGGAAAGAACTGAAAAAGGAAATTTAGGAAGTAATGTGAAAATTTGAATCTATTCCGGACAGCTGGAGTAGAAGATACAGCCCTATAAGATAGGAAATAAATTAACAAGCTTACGTTTAGAGGCCACTGGCAATTAGTTTTGAAAAGCCAACGTGAATGTGACAAAACTGAACTACACTTTAGAGGGAAGCTTCTTATTTTCAACATCTCCCTCTCCTAACTCCCACCATGCGTATTTCAGTAAAATTATCTACTTTTCTTTCAGGACTGGAGAAATGATGTTGACGGCACAGCCAGCACTGAAGCAGCACTTGAATGTCCCATTCAACTCCCTTATCTGGGTCATATATAGGAAAGCTTAGTCTCATTCTTGAATTGCAGCATCTATATTTCAAAGTGGATAATGTCAATGGAAAAGCCACAGAGTGTTGAATCCAGAGAGTACACTTTGCTTGACACCTAAGAGAAGATTGGTAGGAGAGCAAAGAATGAAACACAATTGCTGTTTCCACGGGGAACTGTTTGTTTCACTTTCCTCAACTTTGCCTTTAGGAAAGAAGCAATAATAATTCATAACTGGAGATTGAACTGATCGTTGCAAGAAACCAAACAGCAGAAATTATTAAACAAAAAAGGAAGAAGAGGTACAAATTCATTTTGTAGATTAAAAATGATACAGCCTTATTTGGTCATCTTAAAGCTTTCAGATATACCGCTGGCAAATGCATAATGTTTATGAGAGATATTTCTCTCTCTGGGCACAATGAGAATATATCTGCTCAACAAAACTCCGCATTGGCGACAGGAAGGGCATCTGGACAATAAACACTCTGCTAGCTCCATTCAGTTGCCCAGACTCCACCCCGCAAGGGATTATGGGGTCATTAAAAGAAGATGATGAAAAGTTTGAGAGAGAAATCATTTGTTATATATAATATTTTTAAAGAAAATAATGCTATGCTATTAGATAGAGGAAAGTCATTTTACAGCAGGGAGATCTCCTCAAAGGATGACAACAAGAAAAAAAGAAAGAAAATAAGACAATTGATTTGTTTTGTGCTCAAAACAAATGTTATCACAATTAAGACAGAATAGGGTGGGTGAACTATATTGCTTCCTGTTGAAAGATTTGTGGAGATGAAAATGTTCTTGCTGCACTGAAGTGTAGTTAGCCCTACTCGGTAATTAAATATAATTCCACTATCATTTCATAAAGCAGTAAATGTTTCAAGCTTGTATTGATTTATGGTATTTAAAATCAATTATAGCACTTCCAAGGAGAAGAAAAAGATAAGGCTTCTTTAAATGCTGATGAAGGAGTAAGTAGTGACAGAAAGTATTCATGATGAATTCTTTATGACAGCTATGAAACCGTGGAGAGAGCTACCTTTTTATTGTCCTTTGTGGAAGTTGTATCTTCTAGATCAGGAGTCAGCAACCCGTGGCTCTGGAGCCGCATGTGGCTCTTTCACCCCTCTGCTGCGGCTCCCTGTTGCTGGTTGGCGCCACAATTTTGAGAGGAGATTCTGGTTGGGGGGGGGGGAAATGGTGCGCCAGGAGGAGACTTTATGGCAAGGGGCGGGTTTTCCGGTCGGCTCCACAATTGATAGGGCTTTTGGTTAGGACAGGTAGAGGAAAAAGGATGCCGCACTAGGAGGAGAGTCTATGGTGGGGGAACCGGACTTCCAGTCGGCTCCAGAATTGAACGGAGGGCTTCCGGTTAGAACCTTTGTGGCTCTTTGAGTGTTTAAGGTTGCTGACCTCTGTTCTAGATAACCTTAGGAGATTTGTAAAGGAGCCACATGGAAACCTCAGAAAGATTCTTGGTGAATCCAAAGGTGCTTTTTCAAATGGCAATTGGACTTTTTTCTCTCTCCTTGAAGATGTTTTGCTTCTCATCCAAAAAGCTTCTTCAGTTCTGACTGCATGGTGGAGAATGGAACCTTTCAGCAGTTCCAAGAAAGTTCCACACCCATTTTCACTATTCAGGTGAACCTGAGGGCAGAGATAAACTTCCAGGTGGCCTCAATGACTCTCAGAAAGAGTACTAATGACCAGATGACTGCAAGGAATATAAATCCTTCCATTCTCCACCATTCAAAAATGAAGAAGCTTCTTGGATGAGAAGTGAAATGTCTTCAAGGAAAAACAAAGTCCAGTTGCCTTTTGAAAAAAATACCTTTGAGACAACCATGACCTGGATGAGTAAGAATCTCCACTGACATTATTGGTGATATTGGTGAATATCCCTCCTTCCAACTTATCCCAATAGGTGAATAGCTCTACTTGCCCCAAGCAGGAGGCAGCACCAAACTGGTTTTGTAGGGCTTCAAAGCCACATAGGATTTGGCTTAATACTTAAAAGGGGATATTTTTATGGGATTTCAGGGCTATGAGCTCTTTGAAGAGAAACAACAAACTATTTTAGGCATTATTGTCCAGAAATTTACATGGGCTTCTCCATGGAATTAGAACTCAACTTAAAGGAATCTCTGTTTAAAGTTGAGATTGACAACTAAATCCTAACCTATTGAGACTTTCATCTGGGAGGGCTCAGAAAGAGTTGGAAGAGCCAGTGGCAAATGAAGAAGTATTCTGAGGAAAGATGCCCTCCTCTCTAGGGAAATAACTCTACTGCTGTAAATTTGCTAGTTCTGAAATTGGATGTCCTGGGGATGAAACAAGTTGCAAATAACTTTTGGTTTTATGTCTTGTTAATTTTCACCCATTTGTTTCCAAGGGTGGTCTTTTCTAGTGAAAAGCTGATGTAGATCTCGCCTCATTGTTCAACCTAAAATATGAGTTTTAGAGTCAGCTAGGCTGAACAGCTTTTTCAGGAACCGACTGAGTCCTGGGACAGATGGCAATCATTCTGTGGATATATGTATGTTGTTTTGGTTTCAAAGGGAATGCCACGAGGGGAGACCAATAGGATATATAGTAGTAGCAATAGCATTTAGACTTATATACCTTACAGCATTAGCACATTACAGCATTATCTGGGTGGTTTACAATGTAGAAGAATTATTTGCACATTGCCCCAACAATCTGGGTCCTCATTTTACTGACCTTGGAAGAATAGAAAACTGAGCCCAGTCAGGATCAAATTCCAGGCTGTGGGCAGAGTTTGTCTGAAGTGTTGCATTCTAACCACTGCACCACCAAGGTATGAATTATCTATGCCTGGTTTACTAGAAGTATGTTGTTCCCCATTTTCAAGAGACTGTAGTTCTTGGGGAAAAAAAATCAAGCTAAAGGAGAAACCCAGCCTGACAATTCATGAAAAAGTAGATAATATTCTCTTCACCATCTAAAGGTGTAGCCCTATGTTTCTCACTCTTGGTAACTTTAAGACGTGTGGCCTTCAACTCCTAGAATTCCCCAAACAGTCTTGCTAGACGTCTCGGAGCCAGCGTTGCTGGCTGGGGAATTCTGGGTGTTGAAGTTCATACATCTCGAAGTTGCCAAGGTTTAGAAACTCTGGTCTAGTCTCAATCAGCCCAAAGCTGTGCTTGTGCTTTCTTTTCTTCTGGAGGTGAAGAAAAAGTTGGTTTGCATGGGAAAGAGCTTGAAGTTTTTTGTTTCTTTTTTAATTGAGTGTGGTAGGAAATGAAAACTGACAAATTCATCCCTCCAGGCAGAGAGCCTTGAGTGCTGAGCACTTAAAAGACCCGAGATGGAAACTCTGAATATTCAACCAAGTTTATAAGCCTGAATTAAAGATGCCAATTTTTATTTTTACTCTTCCCTGACAAGCTCTTTAAGAGCTACGAGAACCGTCAAGACAACACAGCCCTTTCTTTGTCCTTATTGACTTTAGCTATTACAGAAGAAATTAAAAAGCCCCTCTTTAAACCAAATGAACAAATAAATAAGAACTTAATGTATTTTCTAGATCCAAAAATGGAAGAACTGTTTTCAAAAAACAGTTGAAGCTGAATATGAAAGGAAGAAATATGGCAATGCTAAAGTCTGCTCCTACTGCCTCTGAACAATCACTGTTTATAGTGTTGTATGTGGTATCATTATTATAATGATCCCCTCAGAACAGGTTGGCAATTTGGGTGTCCTCCTAGACTCACAGCTAAGATTAGATCAACACCTGACAGCTGTGGCTAGGGGGACCTTTGCATAGGTTCGCCTTGTGCACCAACTGCGGCCCTATTTGGATCAGGAGGCTCTGCTCACGGTCACTCATGCCCTTATCACCTCACGGCTTGACTATTGCAATGCGCTCTACATGGGGCTACCCTTGAAGAGTGTCTGGAGACTACAATTAGTCCAGAATGCAGCTGCGCGAGCAGTCGTGGGTGTGCCAAGGTACACCCACACGAGTTCCATCCTTCGCGAGCTGCACGGGCTGCCGATTGCGCTCCGGTCACAATTTAAGGTGTTGGTTGTTACCTTTAAAGCCCTACATGGCTCAGGACCAGTTTATCTGCGTGACCGCCTTCTGCCACACGCCTCCCAACGACCAGTGAGGTCGCACAGGGTTGGGCTGCTTCAGGTCCCA
>QLTV01002540.1:1794082-1805103 GCA_003457575.1 Thermophis baileyi | reverse complement strand
CTTTCTTTCTTTCTTTCTTTCTTTCTTTCTTTCTTTCTTTCTTTCTTTCTTTCTTTCTTTCTTTCTTTCTTTCTTTCTTTCTTTCTCTAAACTAGACTAGAACATTCAGAGGTCCTGAGTTCCAGTTCCCACTTTAGACACCCAGTTGGGTGACATTGGGCCATAGAATACTTTTACCACCATATGAACTGTAGGAACTATTGACAGAATAGTTCAGGTGTTTACTACCACATGCCAGAGACGCCTTCATGTTTTCAGACATCTCCTGATGCTTTTCCATTTGAGTGCCCCTATCTCACTTGGATCCCATGAGAAACATCTCTTGTCTAGGAAATGATCCTTGATTTCAAAAACTCTTCTTGGCTTAAGAACCATCTTTCGTTTTGTCTTCTTAGAGTCGGGTGTTTTTTCACAGACTTATTTTTTTTCCCCTCCAGACAAAGCCTCTTGATATCATGATCCTGCTTTGAATGCAACTCATAGACTATATGACTGTTCACACTTTCACACAAGGCACACAGGAACCAAATAGCTACAAAGCAGTATCTTTCATAACAACATTGTAACAGTGGTAACAATACAATGACTCCCATTGCAGTCCCCCCCATTGCTTTTGTGATTCCTAGAGCACCTCACTCCAATGTGGAAAACCAAAGTTTTCTTTTGAGGGGGGGAGGCTTAAATATTGGTGGGGGGGAGGAATTTCCTTAAAAGCAAACCCTCAAATCAATTTGGCTTTCTCATGAGAGGGCAAAAGGAATAAAACGAATAGAATAAAATAGAATGAGCTGTAAGGGACCTTGGAGGTCTTCTAGTCCAGCCTCCTGCTCAAGCAGGAGAACCTAGACCATTTCAGATAAGTGACTGTCTAGACTCTTCTTAAAAACATCCAGTGTTGGAGCGTCCATGATTTCTGGAGGCAAACTGTCCCACTGGTTAATTGTCCTCAGTGTTAGGAAGTTTCTCCTTAATTCCAGGTTGCTTCTCTCCTTGATTAGTTTCCGTCCATTGCTTCTTGTCCTGCCTTCAGGTGCTTTGGAAAATAAATTGACCCCCTCTTCTTTGTGGCAGCCCCTCAAATACTGGAATACTGCTATCATGTCACCCCTAATTCTTCTTTTCTTTAGACTAGCCAAACCCAAATTCTGCCCTCCGCAAGCTTAAATACTGAAAGAATCTCCTCCATCTTCCCTTTTTTAGGCATTTGGCGGAAACAAGGTGTTGCACTTCACTAAGCCTTATCTAATTCTTTTTGGTCTGCCTGCAAACTCTCACCATAAATACTGAGCCCTAAATAATTGTTTGCAGGCAGCCTTGGTTACAATTACACGGAAGAAAATAAATGTCCACTTTAGTTGCGCATAGATTTGCTGCTCAGGGCACCTGAAGAGATCAGTTGCATGTTATGTTAATGTGCAATAAACAAACAAATAAATAAATGCAGAGAAAGGGTTTACACCTAGGCAGGAAAAAACGAAGGTACAAGTACAGATTAGGTGAAACCTGGCTCAAAAACAGTAACTGTGAGAGTCCTAGTAGACGATGACTTAAACTTGAGCCAGTAGTGTGCAACAGCAGCCAAAAAGGCTAATACAATCCTTGGTTGTATAAACAGAGGCATAGAAACAAAACCACATGAAGTATTAGTACCACTTTATAAAGCCTTAGTAAGGCCACACCTGGAATACCGCATCCAGTTTTGGTCACCACATTACAAAAAAGATGTTGAGACTTTGGGAAAAAGTGCAAAGAAGAACAGCTAAGAAGATTAAGGGCCTGGAGACAAAAAACATATGAAGAACGGTTGTAGGAATTGGGTACGGACAGTCTAGAGAAAAGAAGGAGTAGGGGAGACATGATAGCAGTATTCCAGTATTTGAGGGTCTGTCACAAAGAGGAGGGGGTCAACTTATTTTCCAAAGGACCAGAAGGCAAGACAAGAAACAATGCATGGAAACTAGGAGATGAGAGATGAAAGATGAGAGATGAGAGACAGGCAGGCAGGCAGGCAGGCAGGCAGGCAGGCAGGCAGGCAGGCAGGCAGGCAGGCAGGCAGGCAGACAGACAGACAGACAGACAAAGGAATGCCCCACACAGCCAATCTAAACTAAGAGCAGAGACACTATTGGAGGCAAGCAAGGGCAAATGAATACAAGGGCCAATGAGAACCATGATCAAATTTTTTTGTTTTGTTTTTAAGGAAATAAAATAAAGGTAAAGGTTCCCCTCACACATACGTGCTGCCCTACTCTCGGGGGCAGTGCTAATCTTCGTTTCTAAGCCGAAGAGCCAGCGCTGTCTGATGACGATTCCGTGGTCATGTGGCCGGCATGACTCAACACCGAAGGTGCACGGAACGCTGTTACCTTCCCACCAAAGGTGGTCCCTATTTTTCTACTTGCATTTTTTACGTGCTTTCGAATTGCTAGGTTGGCAGAAGCTGGGACAAGTAACGGGAGCTCACTCCGTTACGCGGCGCTAGGGATTCGAACCGCCGAACTGCCGACCTTTCTGATCGACAAGCTCAGCGTCTTAGCCACTGAGCCACCGCGTCCCTTTAAGGAAATAAATGCTCATAAAATAATACCTTTTTCGACTCATGGACATATTAATTAAGAAATGCAGTTTCATTCTGATAGGAAGGACGACGAGGTTTTCCCAGGCCTAATGCCCAAGAGGATAGGCTGTCCGTAATGCCAGGCTATCCCCCAGTCCTTGTAATAAAATAAAATAAAACAAAAAGTCCACTGCTTGTATGTTTTCATCAAAAAAAATGATTCTTATTAGTTACCGAAACCCTCGCAAAGGTCGTGCCTTTTACTAAGAGGCCTGTGAGCCACAGCCATCGGTGCAAAATAAATGGTAATCAAATGGAATGGGTCAAATCTTTTCATTTCCTGGGAATTGCTTTCTCTTCCTCCAGCACTAAAGGTGCAGCTAAAATGGGGAGCAGATGGCCTGAAGGTGTGTTAGGACCATTCAAGACTTTTCTTGACTCTGGGGAAAATTATAGACCAGGCACTCACAAGCTTTGTAAAGTGAAGGTCACTGCCCAAATGTTGCATATGTTGCAGAGTTGTGTTTATTAGGATGATTGACCTGGGAAGGTTATCCAATCTAAATTCTTAAAAGCCCTTTTTATCGTATCGCAAGTGTTTCCCTTCAAGTTTGAACGATGGATGTTTCTTTTCAAACTTGGGCCTAGATTTATGGCTACAGATATTGGCACAAATATAGTATTGCTGCCTGGATCCTCGCTTTGCAGAAGAGTTATACTGTAAGTCATCTCGGGGAACAGACATCCGAGAGAGGACAACAAAGAAAAGCTTAGATGGATTCCGCTTTCAAGTATGTTCTCTCACTGTTTCCAAAATAATAGAGGGTGCTTTTTAGAAGACACTTTGCATCAATTGTGATGTTTCAATGAAAAGGCTGGTTTCTTCTCATCAACACGGGGTTTTAGCCTATCTTTGAAAGCCGATCATCCTTGGTGGAAAAAGGAACCAAGTGATGGGAATCCAGTTTAGCCTAGCCAAGACAGTACAATTTAAGGTGTTGGTTGTACATCTTTAAAGCCCTTCATGGGACCAGGTTATCTGAGGGACCATTTCTTGCCGGTCACATCCACCTGACTCACTAGAAAGGGGAGGCAAGGAATGTTGTGGGTCCCGTCCCCTAAGGACATACATCTGGTGGGACTCAGAAGAAGGGCCTTCTCCATGGTGGCTCCCTCCCTCTAGAAGAGGGGTGTCAAACTGGTGGCCCATGGGCCGGATGCGTCATGCTCAGACCACGCCCACTCCAACTCCGCGAATGGGGAAAATGTCGTGAAATGTCATGTGATAGCAACGGGACACCGCGGGTTTGACACCCATCGCTAGAACATAATCCCTCTGGAAATTAGACTGCCCCCCACTTCTGACACTCTTCTGGAAGGCCCTGGAGACATGGTTCTGCCAGCGGGTCTGGGGAACCCAGGGCGGGATGGAGCCCGTTGTCGCCAAGGTGGGAGGTTATTATTTTATTATTTTTATCTCTTTATTATTTTTATTTCTTTTACATTGTGCTTTTATTTCCTATAAGCCACCTTGAGTCGCCCTGAGTGACTAGGCGGCAATATAAAATTTTCCAAATAAATAAATTAATTAATTAATAAGTTGTGATGCCCTGCGCCCCTCACACACACACGCATGCACAATGAAAGTTCAAAAGGTGTTTATTCACACACACACACACACCAAACAGGTCCTCAGAAAGCACCCACACGACACAGGTTCAGATTCCGAGCTCAGCATGACAAGAGTCATTGGATAAACCGAGTTCAACGGGCACATGTGAAATCCAGGAGAACAATTCATGAGTCAAATGGGTCAGGATACACGGCATGAGCACACAAAGCAAGGAACTGGGCATGTTGCTCCAGCAACGCTCAAATCTTCAGGATGGGATTAAGTAAGCAATACCGGTGCAGCCCTTCATGAGGGCATGAGGTTGCCTCCTCATGGGTAGTCTAGCTGACCAGCATTGCACCTGTCTCTTCTCCACCCTATATGTCCTTGGATTGTGGAAGCTCCCTGGGGCCTCCTGGCCAACTGTTGGAAGCTCCCTGTTGGAAGCTCCCTGGGGCCTCCTGGCCAACTCGCCACAGCTATGGCTCACCTTGTTCAGCCTCAGCCTGTCCTTGACCCAGGGGAGGCTGCTCCGTCAGGCTATCACTCTCCGAGCCCCGATCTGGGCCATCGTGCAGCTTTGTGTTTTCTTCTGCCATCTCAAACTCATCCTCCTCCTTTGAACTCATATCTTGAGAGGGGTCGAGGAGTGGATCCATGACAGTATTCCTCAACATACAGCAGTCCATTTAGTGAGCATACGAAGTTACAACGGCAGTGGGGAAAAAAGTGACTTATGACTGTTTTTCACACTTAAAACCATTGCAGCATCCCCATGGTCACATGATTGAAATTTCGCATTTAGCAACTGGTTCCTATTTATGACAGTTGCAGTGTCCCAGGGTTACGTGATCACGTTTTGTGACCTTCCGACAAGCAAAGTCAATGGGAACAACAGATTCACCTAAGAACGACTTAACAACTGCTGTGATTCACTTAACAACCACTGCCAGAATGTTTGCAAAATGGGGCAAACTCACTTGACAAATGTCTCCCTTAGTAACAGAAATTTTGGGCTCAATTGTGGTCGCAAGTCGAGGATTAACCTGTACTAGTTGCTGGGCTTTTTACAGAGGACAATCAAAGCAGCAGTTTCTCTGTCGTCTCACAGATGGGTAGATAGGCTTTTAATGGGACCATCTGGCTGTGGCCACACTTTCTTGCCCCTGCCTGCCCTGCCCTGCCTCTCTCTCTCTCTCTCTCTCTCTCTCTCTCTCTCTCTCTCTCTCTCTCTCTCTCTCTCTCTCTCTCTCTCTCTCTCTCTCTCTCCCTCTCTCTCCCTCTCTCTCCCTCTCTCTTTTCCAAAGCAGTTCATAATAGCGTCGTCTTTTTGTTTGGGGGGGTTGAGGCTGAAGTCTTTGAATGCGTCACCAAGGGACAACAGATTTCTTAAGCAGCAAGATACTGTAAGTTAGGAGAGCGCCAGTGTTGGAATGCCACAGAAAGATCCCCTCCGTCTTTGCAGGATGATGGCTGGCAGCAGAGTCTGGCACAGCAGAAACGAATGTCAGGACGCGCCATTGTTTTCCAGCTTCTAAAAGGGAGAGGAGAGGAAGGAGAGATGCTCCGTTCCCAACCTCTTCTTCCTTCTGCTCTCCTTCACCACTCTGGCTTGGACAGAAGGGAAGTCAGGGCTCAGCATTACGCTTGCGGTGAAACAGTGAATCAAATAGCTGCTCCAAGTTTTATTTTCTTGCCAATCCCTTTAGGCAAGGTGAAGCTGAGTAGTTGCCCTTAGATTCTTCTCACTCAGAATCATAATTGCCACTTGGCTCTTCCTTCCTTCCTTCCTTCCTTCCTTCCTTCCTTCCTTCCTTCCTTCCTTCCTTCCTTCCTTCTTTCTTTCTTTCTTTCTTTCTTTCTTTCTTTCTTTCTTTCTTTCTTCTTTCTTTCTCCAACAAAAAACAAACAAACCCTGACATTGATTTCACTGTAGGACCCCGAGCAATGTCTCAATTATTTCATGTGCTCAACACGAGCCCTTGTTATGCAATCTTTTGCATGGGATCAAGTATCAAGGTTTGTTTGTTTGTTAGTGTTTGTTAATCACGTTTTACTGTTGATGACTAGAGATTAGATACTTCCGAGTCTTTCAAATCCTTCTCTCAAATCAAGTATTACATCCCTTCTTTATCAACACGGACCATTTTTGTCGATGATGGTCACCAAGAAAAGGGGCTTACTACCACTAAAAGCTGGGGGATTAATTCATTCTATGATTGGATTTGAAAATCTGCAAATGTCTTTCTTCTTTTCGGACACGACCCTCTCTGATCTTTGCAAATATTAGCAAAACATCTTCCTAAGGACCTAACATTTGATTTTAGGAGTTCAACGTTTGATTGGGTTTTGATTTTTGAATCCTGGACATTAATAGAGTTAAACCTTTGGGAGCTGCTTCTGCAATTGACTCACTATCCTGGAAAACAGTAATTTCCCCAGAGAAATTTGGAGGCGATACTGTGGATGTGCTCACAGCATACCACGAGGGTTTCACAAATGTTATAGTAAAAGACCATCTTCAGAAATCCAGAGTGAAGTAATGTCTACCTGAAAAAGAAAGCAAGCACTCAGGAGGCAGCCACACTTAAAGTGAAGCTTCCATTATAAAATTAACAGTAAGACATAGACAAAACAGAACAGAATAACAGAAGGGGCCTTGGAGGTCTTCTAGTCCAGCCCAGTGCTCAAGCAGAAGACCCTTACAATTTTAGACAAATGGCTGTCCAGTTTCTTTTTGAAAGCCTCCAGTGATGGAGCACCCACAACTTCTGAAGGCAAGTCGTTCCACTGGTTAATTGTTCTCACTGTCAGGAAAATTCTCCTTAATTCTAGGTTGCTTCTCTCCTTGATTAGTTTCCATCCATGGCTTCTTGTCTTGACTTCTGAAAAGCAAAGGAGGGATGTAATCAATCCTTTACTTGCATTGCTTGTTTCTTTGTCCTCTTTTTAAAGCTTTCTCACATTCGTATTTTCTTTTTCTTCCCTTTCCTGTTGCTTATCTCCCTGCAGAATAAATAAAGAAGATCAATTCCAGTTCTGGAAAAAAAAAAATAAGGTACAAGCTCTCACAGTCTTAACAGGTGGCAGTCCCAGGTGCCCTTCTGGGATTGGACGTTAAAAAAGAGTGGGCCATGATAGGACTTCTGTGGGTCCCAGGACTGCCAGCTAAATAAGATTTGGGAAAGGACTATATTCCAGAAGAAGGCAATGGCATACAACTTTGTAATGTTGTCAAGAAAACTATGTGGATATGCATTCAGGCTCATCAGAAATCGAGCTTGGCTCAAGGGAAACACAAGTTAGGGATCCTTCATTATGGATGCTTGAAAAACTTGATCTTTGTAAAATTGAAATTGACCTATTCTCATTTGCAGCTTCCATGCAACTCTGCAATTCCTAAAGAAGTTATTCATCCGATTTTATACTTCTGCCCATTGACATTTTGAGAAGAAGTCCATCAGCTGCCTAACTTCCATGTCAACATGCATCCTAGATTTTGTCTGTCATTTTTGGCCAATGATTATCCTACCATGGTTCACAAAACAATGGGTTGGATTGTACATACAGTAGTTACCATATAGCAGTTCTATTTAACACAATAGAATTTGTCAATAGGATTTTAAGTCCTATTGATTTCAGTTTTTATACTAGAATCAAACTGGAAACTTGGTTTATAGATGTATGATTGCTTTATCCTCTAAGTATACAGACACATACATTTGTGTGTATGTGTGTGTGGGCATTGTGCTAAAAGTGAACGGAGCAATAATGTTTACATAGAAAAGAATTTCTGTCTCATATTAGGTGAAAAGAGTATTTGGAGTAATAGCAAAGGCAATTGAAATTAAAACATCTTTTTGTAATTAAAGCTAATTATAAAGCAAGCTATGCTTGGACACCTAAAGACCTTTAGCTAATAAATGAGATTTGCCAAATTGACTTCTAATGAATGGTTTTAAGAAGCATTTAAGAAACAAAAAAAAAATTGGATTTTTTTTCCTTTTGCAATGGTACTGTTTAGCGCAATGTATTCATACATTATAATGTTTCTCAAGAAATATTTACCAAGCTTCTTGCTGTTGGCACGGTTAAATGAGAGTTATCTTGTTTAGTGGAGTGTAAGAGTACCAGTAGCTTCCATTTGAAAAGAAACTGTAACTAGGCATAATTTCTGAATGAACTGAATGAATCAGATACCACAAGGGAATCCCACAATGCAGGAATCAATTGTGATGTGAAAGAAGGTACTAATAAAAGAGAATATTTGTAGCTCAGGGTTGACATGAGGGGTCCTTGGTGCTTGCTTAGCTTCATGGCTTTTTGCAGATGTTTCATTACCCAACTAGGTAACAGGATCAGTGCTGGTAAGGAGTGTTTGTTTGCTGTCAGTTTGGCTTGCCCTGTCAGTGTTGGTTGGTCTTAGAGGTTTTTTGGTTGGGCTGTTTACTGTTGGCTTCTTTGGCAGTTTCTTGACTGGGGTATTGTTGACTTGATTATTGGTCTGATGTTAACCTTGGACTTAATCCTTGCTGATCTGGGTGCCGATTGCTGGTGGAGAGGGACTGGAGTCTTTTTGTTCCCTTTGTGGTTAGTTAATTATATTTTTTGCATAATCTATAGATATTGTTAATGTTTACAGTATGTGTCTATTGATGGCTAATTTGTCAAAATTCCAGGCTTCTAGAAATTCGCTAGCGCAGGGGTCCTCAAACTTTTTAAACAGGGGGCCAATTCACGGTCCCTCAGACTGTTGGGTGGCCGGATTGGCTGGGTGGGCGTGGTTAGGTTGTCATGTGACTGCGTGGGCATGGCTAGGTCATGTGACTAGGTGGGCGTGGCCAATTTAACAGTCCATTAAACAATGCACACAAATTAAACTTTAATTTGTTTTGCTCCTGGGGGTGTTTTATTTGCTTTTGTTTCCATGTTGCTCTTTTGGTTGACTTTTCTTTTTACTAGATCATTTTTTCAGTTGTTTAGGAGTCTTGTGGTCCACTTCAGGAAACTCAGTTTTGCAGCAATTCTTCTCAGCTCCAAGGAGCGTGAGAAATCTGTCTGTCTGTCTCTCTCTCTCTCTCTCTCTCTCTCTCTCTCTTTGTCTCTCTCTCTTTCTGTCTCTCCCCTCTCTCTCTGTCTATCTATCTATCTATCTATCTATCTATCTATCTATCTATCTATCTATCTATCTATCTATCTATCTATCTATCTATCTATCTATCTATCTATCTATCTATCTATCTCTCTTTACCTATCTTCTGGAGGCAGGGGAGGTGAAAAACAGGCAGAAAAACCCATTTTTCACTTCCCCCGCCTCCAGCAGCATTCTGCAGGCCAAAAACGGGTGAAAATGGCGAGCGCTTCCGAACCGATAGGGAAGGTAAGTAGATTTCACCGCTGTCTCTTACCCTTTACTCTTTAAGCATACATAGTAGTCGTCTCTTCTTCTTTGTGGCAACCCCTCAAATATTGGAACACTGCTATCATGTCTGCCCTAGCCCTTCTTCTCAGTAGTCTAGACATACCTAATTCTTCATCTGTTTTAGCCCTGTTTCAGCTTCCTGATTATTTTGATTGCGTTCTTCTGCACTTTTTCAAGCCCTGTTAAAACTTTTTTTTCCCTTCCCAAATGTGGCAAACAGAACTATACGCAGATGTGGGCTATGCTACTTTTGTTTAAGGGCACGGCAGAGTTTTATCTTCAAATCTTTTCCTATTGATGCCTAGTGCAGAAGTTGCCTTTTGTCACAGCTGCCTCACTCTTAACTTGACACCTTTATTGATCTGCCCATTAACAGAGACTGCACCATTAGATTCCGATTCTGGGGCTGCACGGCAAATATTGGGTAGAAGGTGCTTTCAATTCTCATTTCTGTGAATATTGAGTTGCTTCAATTGCAAACCAATCAAGGTCTTGATGGGAATTTATATACAGTTCCTAGTACCTTTCAGGGAATGGGGCTATTCATAATCGAAATGCTTCCAAAGTGTTCTTTGTCATGCATGTTTACAGCAAACACAACTCAGAGTCCTAACCTTTTTTTTTTTCAATTATGCATTGGATTTCTCCCAAGATTCAGGAGGGGAAAAATATATATGCTTGCTTTGGGTTTATTTATATTTATCCATCACTGCCTCTTCCTTTCCCATTTCCCAACCTTTTGGGCACCAGGGATGGATTCTGTGGAGAGAGGTTTTTCCGTGGACCGGAGGGGGCGTGGTTTCGCGTGCTGCCTGCATCCTGCGAATGGGGCTTTGCTTGTTTGTGCAGACCGGTATCTGGGATGCCACAGACTGGGGTTTGGGGACCCCTGACCTATATGACTGCATCTCTGCATTGCTATCTTAATTGCTATCTCTATTGCTATCTCCATCAATATATTGCTATCTCTATTGCAGGGGTGTCAAACTCAATTTTATTGAGGGCCGCATCAGGGTTGTGTTTGACCTCGGGGGGCCTGGGTGGGCATGGCCAGGGTGGGCATGGCCAGCTCAACGTCACTCATGTTGGGGTGGCCCAAGGGCTCTGCCAGCAAAAACAGGCTCTGAGCTCTGTTTTTGGCTGCCACGGCCTCCTGTAACCCTCTGCCAGCGAAAATGGAGCTCCGGAGGGCCGCCTGCGGCCCTCCCAAGCTCCATTTTCACTGGCAGAGGCACTGCAGGCCGGTCCTTCGCTGTTTCCAGGGCAGCCCCGTGGGCCAGATCTAAGTACCCCACAGGCCGGATCCGGCCCCTGGGCCTTGAGTTTGACATCCCCTGCTCTATTGCTATCTCCATCTCCATCTCCATATCTCCATTATGATTATGATTATGATTATGATTATGATTATGATTATGATTATGATTATGATT
>QLTV01002540.1:1777053-1794005 GCA_003457575.1 Thermophis baileyi | reverse complement strand
CCTCCCACAATCTCTAGACAGCTTAGTCTGGGTGTTGCAGATCTGTGGATCTGCAACAGGAGGGACCATAGGTTATCTGTTATCTGTTTATTATTAGTTTTATTTCTATGCCGCCCAACTCCCGGAGGACTCCATCTCCATCTCCATCTCCATATCTCTATCTCCATATCTCAATCTCTATAATCTCTATCATATCTATCTCTATCTCCATCACTATCTCCATCTCCATTTCCACCTCTATATATTGTATCTACAGTATAAATAACAAAAACAATAACAAAATATCTGCATTTTTTTTCCTTTCAGTATTGCTCTTAAAAGAAGCAAACATGGACTCCCTTCCGTTTTATATACTGGTACTTTTACTATAGATTTTTTTTCCACTTTACTTTTTTCCATCTACCCCTTTAAATCTTGAGATTACTGGATAATCTCAACCTTTTGACTGGGTTTGGTTTCTCCAAAGTAAAGTAAAGTAAAGATTTCCTCTAGTCTAACTTGGTTTCTGGTGATTTCATGGACAAAATCATGAATAACTCAGCAACAATATGGAACTGATTTTCCTTTACATTTTTGTAAGATCTCTTCTCTCTCTCTATATATATATATTTAGTCTAGCCTCTGTTCTGATACTTTTCTATTATTTCTCAGTGTCCTTATGTTGGCCACAATATTTTTAGTGTCAGTCAAGTTTGGAAAATTCTGAACAAACTACAGGCTTCAATCTGTGATGAAGATGTTGGACTAGATTCAAGACTTGAAAGTTCTACTCCTCACTCAACCATGGAGCTCACTGAGTTGAGTCAGCAAGTTACTGCATTTCACCCCAGTTACCTCAATCTGCTATAACTGCAAGGACAAAACAAAAAGAAACCTTCAACATCTCATGAGTTTGAAGTTCTCAAGCAACCAAAGAATATAAAATTTATTTACATAAAAGTCATGTCAAAAAGGGGAAGAGGTGTTGGCTTTGATGTCAATAGACAGAATATAAAGCGTTAGGGGGGGGAAAGGTTAGCACTCAAACATGATGAATTTCCTTTGAAATACCATGGAGGAAAGGGAACTTAAAATCACTAACTAACTAAATGTAAGGTTTAGGATCTTCTCTTCCACGCAAAATGAAATAGCAAGCAGCTATTTTTGTTTAATCAATTTTATAAGTCTGACAATGGTTCACTGTAAAAAAAGTGTAATAATTTTAATAAACAATCCTATGAACTCTTGTTTTCAGCTTCATGGTGTGTCAGTTACAATTGTAGAAACAATAAAATGATGCTCATCATTCACTCATGAGCCGTGGTGGCGCAGTGGTTAGAGTGCAGTACTGCAGGCTACTTCTGCTGACTGCCAGCTGCTGGTAATTTGGCAGTTCGAATCTCACTAGGCTTCCATCCTTCTGAGGTGGGTAAAATGAGGACACAGATTGTTGGGGGCAATAGGCTGACTCTGTAAACTGCTTAGAGAGGGCTGTAAAGGACTGTAAAGTGGTATATAAGTCTAAGTGCTATTGCTATTCAGTTATTCTGATCTAAATTTCCTTTAGCCTTATTCTTTCAGAACATTCAAACAGAAGTTGTTTGAAAGTGGGGGAGGGTGGAGGAAGGACAAACTTTTAACTGTGGGGTCCTTGGTACTTTCTGAGCTTGTGATAAATTTATATTTTACCGACAAAGAAATAAAGGGAGACTAGTATAGATCTATTACAAGCTATTTAGCTCTCGTCAGCTAGCCATACCCTTCTGGGATTCGAAGTCCAGTGGTGGGATTCAATTTTTTTTACTACTGGTTCTGTGGGCATGGTGTGGCTTGGTAGGCATTGTGTGGCTTGGTGGGCATGGTGTGGCTTGGTGGGCGTGGCTTGGTGGGCGTGGCAGGGGAAGGATACTGTAAAATTTCCATTCCCACCCCACCGCAGGGGAAGGTTACTGCAAAATCACCATTTCCTCCCAATCAGCTGGGACTCAGGAGACAGAGAATAGATGGGGGCGGGGCCAGTCAGTGGTGGTATTTACCGGTTCTCCAAACTACTCAAAATTTCCACTACCGGTTCTCCAGAACTGGTCAGAACCTGCTGAATCCCACCTCTGATTCGAACCCAGGCTACTTAGTGGAAGCAGTATGCTCCGTCCCATATTTGGGTAGACCAGGTTGCCCTGATAAAAAACACACTCTCTCTCTGAGCTTGGTTATTCTCATTCAGGCATTTCATTACCTGTCTAGGTAACATCTTCAGTTCTGAACAGGAATGGGGTTTGCTGTCTGTTTATTTCAATTAGTTTGCACTATCAGTGTTGGTGGGAGTGTTCTTTTCTTCTTGGTAGTTCCTTGATTGAATAGTTGTTTGCTACCTGATTGCTTGTCTGGTGTTAACTTCTGCTTGTTGATTGCTGGTGATGAGGTGTTCTGGTCTTTCTGTTTCCTTTTTTAGATTTTTAATTGTTTCTTTGGAATGGTGTGTAAAGAAACACCTTCTGACCCAGAGACCATGAAGGACTCCACAGTTCAACCCTGAACTACATATACTGTATTCTCTTCTACTGAAAATTTAGACTCTGTGTGCTTCATAAATGTGATAAATTCCAGACAAAGAAGTGATACAAATAGCTCGTGCTAACAAAGGAATAGAAGTCAAAACAAGCATTTGAAGTTGACCAAGAGTTTTAACCCTTTATGTTAAATTTATGTTTTACCGACAAAGAAATAAAGGGAGATTAGTATAGATCTATTTCAAGCTATTTACAAATAGATCTATACTAGTCTCCCTTTATTTCGTTGTCGGTAAACCATAAATGTAACAGAAAAATAGTTTGTCGCAAAAGCGACTGCCTGCGAAGGCTCCTGGATTGGGGCTGAAAGGTGAAAGTGGAAGCACTATGCTCCATCCCATAACTGGGTAGACCAGGTTGCCCCGATAGACCGGTCTGACCAGGGGGGGTGGGAGGAACACTTTAACCCTTTATCTTCCACAGATAATTTTTCGGTTCCACCTGCTGGTTTTGATAAATAAAGAAGAAGGACTTGAGGAAATTGGTATGTCTTTTTCACAGCTGTGCATTGCTTCCCATGCTCCAAAATAACTTTTTTTTCCAAACCTTAAACTCCATTTCAGATCATCTAAAGCAGAGGTCTCCAAACTTGGCAACGTTAAGCCTGGCGGACTTCAACTCCCAGAATTCCCAGCTGGCTGGGGAATTCTGGGATTTGAAGTCCGCCAGCCTTAACGTTGCCAAGGTTGGAGACCCCTGATCTAAAGCCATTCCGTTTGGGCTGAGTGAGCTGGGCTTGCTTTGCTCTGACTAGGTCAGTCGAGATTATTTAGATGTTTCTTCATAGCAGGAGCATCTCAGAAATTTCAGGGCAAGGGAGAAGGATTTCAATTGGAGCAGATGAAACGGTTTCCAGTGGCTTTTCAAAGCCTAATCTGATTGGTGTTGGGAGTTAGGGGAGTTAATTTGCAGAGCGGATTCCATTTGTTTTGAGTCCTCAGCCTTGAAAATGTCTGGGTTAATGGGGGACACTTTTTTTTTCTTTTTGCGTTTTTGTGTTGTGAGAATCATATATAACCTCTGAACTAGCAAACTCTTTTTCCCCCCTGTCCCCAGGTGCTGAACTTGTGCCTCTGCAGCTTGACTTAATACATGCCCAGATTACTGAACCTGACTGCTTCAGCTCATGCCAATCTGCTAGGATGGCACCGAGCCCGTGGAAATCTTGGCTGCACCATTGCCTTGGGGCCCAGTTGCCAAGACCTGGCTTTTACGAGCAGCTTGCTGACACAGAAGGTGCCATCTCTGCCCAACGATTCCTGCATCTGCTCCAAGCTCTACCTCCTTAAACTTAATTGCACCTGTTGGTCTTCCTCCCTTACAAACAAGAGCACCTGAATGATGCGAGGACAGGAAGCATACGGGGCTCCTGAATACCCAAAGCTCTTCTCAAGCAATCAATTGCATTGCCTATAACCCTAACATTTCAATTGGCTGGTCATTCGTTGTTCCCACATTCATTTATCATTTCCAGGGTCTTTCCTTCCCCCCTTTCCTTTCATAAGCCAAGCGGTATGATCCCAGTAAAAAGAATAAATCCTATTTAAGGCATTGATCCAAAACCTATTAAGTTTGCTCACTTCAGCTGGTTTGGAATGAAGACCTAATAAATATTGCTTTCCTAAGAGGGCTTATGGGAGGCCAGTAGTTTTGCCTTAATGTATCCTCCCGCAAGTAGCCCCAAGGAAAAGTGAATAGCGGCGTCTCAATTCAAATGCCACGTAAATGAGGTAAAGGAAGGGCAGAAGGCAGCCGTCTCAAAATGAGAAATGAACAATAGAGGGTTGATTACTCCCTCCATCATGCCTGGTGGCAAATCATGTATTTCACAATGATTGTCCTCTACAAATCACCACTGAATACAGTGTGACAGTGCATTGAACATGTTCTGTAGCATCTCTGCCCCAATGCTGCTGGGTGGAGTGCTCTTGTTGAGCACTTCAGTCTATCATGCCTTTCCGGCCTTATCTGATGGCTGTTAATTATAATGACGGTATTATGTGGCTTCTTTGCAGAGAGGACAGCTCACTACACAACTTGCTGGGAAAGAAGTTTTGCTGCCTGAGTTCCTGCTTTTACTGTCTTCACCTTGACACCAAATCTGCTAGATTATACGCTCTGTTCTGGGTCAAAAGTGGAATAACTAGATTATAAATGAGATAAGTCTTGTGTTCTTCCTATCTTATCTCTCCCAGCCAGATCTCAACAATCTATATCCACCTTACCGGATTGCTTCAAAGTTTGTTTGTTTGTTTGTTTCTTTTGTTTTCCTTTCTTGGGGATTGTTTAGTATGTTTAGTTTGACCATGACGATTAGAAGAATATAAGAGTTAACCCCTTAGCTTAGCAAGGCACAATGATGGAGAAAACAGGATTTTTGGAAGCAGGAAACAAAGAAGTGTGCAAAGTACTATATCCAAATTCACGAACCCTTGTGGATGATAAATAGTTGATAGATTCCCCTTTTTAATTAATGGAGACATTGATGATTGTCTGTTATGATTATGATCATGATTTATCACTTGTTGCTTGCATGTACACTGAGAGCTTCTGTACCAGAGACAAATTCCTTATACTATATGTCCATTCACACTTGGCCAATAAAGCTATTATTTCTCTTCTCTTCTCTTCTCTTCTCTTCTCTTCTCTTCTCTTCTCTTCTCTTCTCTTCTCTTCTCTTCTCTTCTCTTNTCTATTCTATTCTATTCTATTCTATTCTATTCTATTCTATTCTATTCTATTCTATCCTATCCTATCCTATCCTATCCTATCCTATCCTATCCTATCCTATCCTATCCTATCCTATCCTATCCTATCCTATCCTATCCTATCCTATCTTAATTTCATTCTACTCTACTCTGCCCTGCTCTGCTCTGCTCTGCTCTGCTCTGCTCTGCTCTGCTCTGCTCTATTCTTGCTGTTCCTTTGAGGAAATTGAGGTATAATCTATGGTAGAGAAGAAGGAAGCTAGGACTGGGATCTACTACTGCGAATTGCTAAAGATGATTGTAGCTGTCATAAAATCATTACCTGGTACTTTTCTTGGTTTAAGTTGATTGATCCAGTCTTTTATTGGCAGTCAATAAGGGAGGAAATCTACATCCAGTTCAATTGACTTGGTCTTTGATTCGTCTTGCACATATAGACAGTGGAAGTTAGCCTCCGATACATCAGCAAGAATAACAAAAGTTGGACAAGAAAATGTCTATGCAAATGTCTAGAGCTGAAGAAGCTTCTTGGATGAGAAGTGAAATGTCTTGAAAGAAAAACCAGAAAGTCCAGCTGCATCTTGAAAAAGCACCTTTGGGACAGGCAAATGATCTTCTGGTGGGGCACTGATAAGGTGCCAGAATTGAGAGGGGTTCTGCATTAGGAAATAATTGCTTATATCATCTTTTAAGTAGATTATATTTATCGTCCTTTATCGTCAATATAAATAATTGTTTGTATTTCTTTTCAATCATAATAGGGATCTATCAAAGGCTCTATCTTGTATTTAACAGATTAACAGACTTGGAAGGGACCTTGTAGGTCATCTAGTGCAACCCCCCCCCCCCAAGCAGGAGACCCTACACCATTCCTGACAGATGGCAGTCCAGTCTCTTCTTGAAAGCTTCCAGTGATGAAGCTCCCACAACTTCCGAAGGCAACTTCTGTTCCATCGGTTGATTGTTCTCACTGTCAGAAAATTCATCCTTATTTCCAGGTTGAATCTCTCCTTGTTCAGTTTCCATCCATTATTCCTTGTCTGGCCTTCGGGTGCTTTGGAAAATAGCTTGACCCCCTCCTCTCTGTGACAGCCCCTCAAATATTGGAACACTGCTATCAGGTCTCCCCTGGTCCTTCTCTTCACTTATTTATTAAATAAGCTAATGAAAGTTCCCTTAGTCCTGAAGCAATCGGAATGAAACCAACATTGAACAAAAGGTATGGCTCTTTTGATGCTTTGACATAATAAGAGCAGGCTGAAGTATCTGTTTTAGTTTAGAGCAGTGGCCTCCAACCTTTTGGGCACCAGGGGCCCCTTCCATGGAGGGACGTTTTTCTGTGGACCAGATGGGGCATGGTTTTGCATGCTGCCTGCATCCTAAGGATGGAGCTTCACTTGTTATGAGCCACGGTGGCACAGTGGTTAGAGTGCAGTACTGCAGGCTACTTCTGCTGACTGCCAGCTGCCTGCAATTTGGCAGTTTGAATCTCACCAGGCTTAAGGTTGACTCAGCCTTCCATCCTTCCGAGGTTGGTACAATGAGGACCCAGATTGTTGGGGGCAATATGCTGACTCTGTAAACCACTTAGAGAGGGCTATAAAGCACTGTAAAGCAGTATATAAGTCTAAGTGCTATTGCTATTGAGCGGCCTGGTTGCTGGTCCACAAACCAGGGTTTGGGATCCCTGGTTTAGAGTAATTACTTATGGTTGATTCCCCTGAGCAAGCAATAATTGCAGCATACATCTGTCGATTTGATTTGATGCATATTACTAGTCAACATACTGGTTATTTTTCATTCAGGAAAGATATTTGTAAGCATTTTCTTTCTCAGGTAGTTGCTTTGCTGGTACTGAGCAGGCAAAGAGAGCTTTGAAAAAGAATGCAGGAATCATTAGGAGGAGAGTGAGAAGGAGACTCAAAATAACACCACCTAGGTTCTGTTTGGCATAAGAGGGGTCAGAAGGAAGCTGTTCAGTGGTGGGCTGCTGCCGGTTCAGACTGGTTCGGGCGAACCGGTAGTTTCGACAATCATCTGGCCCTGCCCACCCGCCCCTGCACTATCCTGTCCTATATTTCCTTCTTTCTGGCTCAGCTGATTCCGTGCCTCCGCTGTTCTACTTACCGGGGCTGCCTTAGAAGGTAAGCAGCTGAGCTTCAAATTGCTGTATTTTGAACGCTGCATGCAAGCGTGTTAGGCACGCGTGCAAAGCGCACGATCACCGAACCGGTTGTTAAACCGGTTGCAGCCCAACACTGAAGCTGTTGTTTCTGTTATTATACCTTAAGTCGCATTATTGTAATCCGTGAAGTGTTTAGTAACCTGGTCTACCTCAAAAGGTTGAAAGTTACTCATTAGGAAGCTCTAAATCCTGTAAGAAAAATATAACAGATTTTTGAGGAATTTACGGTATCTGAGACTGCTTGAGAAAGGTGAGCAACACACCTATCCAGCAACTCCTACTTTTCTTTTTCTTTTTGTTTTTGGAAAGGAGAAAAACATTTTTTTTTAAATTTTAATCCTCAGCAGTTGAAGGGAGAAAATCTTTGTCTCTGTGTGAGAGACAACTTTTTCATGAAGATGTTAGGTTTTATGTCTGCAATCTGAGAAAATGTGTATTGGGAATGTATGAGTTTTGACATCAAAACACGAAGAGCCGAGGTGGCGCAGTGGTTAGAGTGCAGCACTGCAGGCTACTTCAGCTGACTGCTAGCTGCAGTTCGGCGGTTCAAATCTCACCGGCTCAAGGTTGACTCAGCCTTCCATCCTTCCTAAAATGAGGACCCAGATTGTTGGGGGCAATATGCTGACTCTGTGAACCGCTTAGAGAGGGCTGTAAAGCACTGTAAAGCGGTATATAAGTCTAAGTGCTATTGCTATCTGATAAGGGAACTACATTCATAGGTGTCTCAGATTTGTGCACTGAGTGCTGAGACACACGATTCCTTTCCAATTTCAAGATTAATTATTTTCTATAAATTAATGAGTAAGAACTGAATTACGGATGCCAACCTTGAATGGGAAATGCTAGCTGGACTTTCTTCAAAAAGCGCTCAATTGTTTTATAGTTCAGCACAAATTATGAAAGTGTTTTCAGTAGTAAAGGATTGCAAAAGAGTAAAATAATGCTCTTATTTTGATGCTTAGCTTTCCTTTCCAAGTAAAAGGTACCTGAACAATGTGGCAGAGCTCTGATGTTCAGTCCTTCAGGTTTACCCAGGAACAAAATATGTAAATGAGCCCACCTATAATTACTCTCTGTTTGAAGTACAAAAAAAATGGTAAAGTATGGGTTACTCTGAATTCTGAACTCATTACACATTTATGCTTTGCAAACCAAACGAATTAGCTGTTCAAACTCACAATTCACAGTTTTGGCAGGCTCCTTTATCACAAAAGTTGATTAAACGCGAGGGATAAAACAGTGCTTTGCAGCGGAGTACACAGTCAACATCTTTGATTTTGGGGTTTTAATGCAAGCGTAAATCTTCGTAGGCAGAGACAGAGATACCATATCAAATAAATTAACAAAATAATTATCTGTACATGCAACAATGTGAACGTTATCATATACCATCAGAGCTAATGTTTAATTATTTTTTAAAGGAAACAGGTCGAGAAATTTATAATGTCAACTCTGCAATATATTGTAGATGCGTTGCAATACATTATTCAAAAATCTTCAGTGCCTCTTGCCCCCAAAAAATGTTATTTGTATATTGACCAGCAATAGATATCAATAAATAATTCCTGCAAATTGATTGAAGAGCTAATTTCCCCCCCCCTCATCTTTCTCGCACACACCCAGCCAATTTTACAGATTTGTAATTGCTGTTACAAAATCAGAATGAAAATGAGAATACTTTCTCTGTATCTCTCTTTTTGTTCTCTTACACACCAATGTATGTTATGTGTCTTTTTTTTCAGGCCAGTTTGGTGAAGATTCAAAATGTTGCAAAAGTTTCAGATTAGTGATAGAAATGTGCTGCTCGATATCTTTCCCCCCCCCCAAAAAAAACCAAGGATTAATAGTGTAAAATAGGGGTGTCAAACTGAAGGCCCAGGGGCTGGAACCGGTTCATGGGGTACTTAGATCTGGCCCACGGGGCCGCCCTGGAAACAGCAAAGGACTGGCCCACGGTGCTCCTGCCACTGAAAACAGAGCTTTGGAGGGCCACGTTTTCACTGGCAGAGGGTTGCAGGAGGCTGTGGCAGCCGAAAACGGAGCTCGGGAGCCCGTTTTTGCTGGCAGAGCACTTGGGCCTCCGCAGGCACCCTCGACACGAGTGACGTCAAGCTGGCCACGCCCACCCTGGCCATGCCCACCCCGGCCCCCCGAGGTCAAACACAACCCTGATACGGTCCTAAATGAAGTTTGACACCCCGGGTGTAAAATATTTTGTTTGTAGGTTGAAGTCATCTCACACCCTCCAGTTCACCACTCTGATTACACTCAAATTTTTATAAAAAGAACAACTCGTGTATTTCTCATGGTGCCACTACAACCAGGGGTGAAATGCTCCCAGTTCGGCCTGGTCCGGGCATACCGGTAGCGCCGCCTGCTGGTGGTTCGGAGAACCGTTAGCAATGGCAGCGCGAGGCTCCGCCCACCTGCCCGGATGCTGCCATTTTGTTTTTTTACCCTCTGCGCATGCACAAAGCATTCTGCGCATTCGCAGAGGGTGAAAAAGCCCGTGTGCAAGCGGAGCATGGGCGGAGCGAGCGCACGCATGGAGCGAGCACTTCCAAACCAGTAGGGAAGGTAAGTAGATTTCACCTCTGACTACAACCCATGAAACCTACAGACCTGTGGAATCCATATTGCTGCTAAGAAAAGTTCTTGGATATGCCCATGAGGTCACCAGGGTTTACTTACAAAAACGATATGCCACTTCAATTCAGATTATGTACAATGGCAGGTAATATGGCCCTAAGATGATCCATTCAGTTCACAAGAACAGCAAGGGGTGCAGACAAGGGTCATATGCTCCCAGTTTGGGCGTGCCTGCCGGTCGTCGGAGAGACAGTAGCTACGGCAGCGCGAGGCTTCGCCCACCCACCTGGACACCACCATTTGGGTTCTTTTACCCTCTGCGCATGCGCAGAATGCTTTGCGCATGCGCAGAGGGTAAAAGAACCCAAATGGTGGCGTCTGGGCGGGTGGCGAAGCCTCGCGCTGCCATCGCTACCGGCTCTCCGATGACCGGCTGGCACGCCCGAACCGGGAGCATTTCACCCCTGGGTGCAGAGCTTGAGGTGAGGAAGTTGCAAGCAATAGAGAGAAGGAATTGTGAGCACCCTCATATCTGTCAAGCTAGAGCTTTTCTTTAGATGCTGCCTAATTGGTCCATTGATGTCATCCTGATTTTAATAACACTATTCTCAACTGCTTACTGTATATTTATTCCTTGAGACTGAATCGTTGGTTCTCACCAAGACTGGGGAGTAAAGCATGATACGTGCAACATTTTGCCTTGAGTTGTTTCCTCTGTCTCTTCGCCACGGCCTCCTACTCAACTTCTGTTCTACAAATTGGAAGCTACCTTCTGTTCCTCATCAGAGATCTCTATAGGCCCATGATGGTGAACCTATGGCACGCGTGCCACAGGTGGCACGCAGCGCCCTCTCTGTGGGCACGCGAGCCGTCGCCCTAGTTCAGCTCTACCGCACATGCGTGCGTGCCTCCCGCAGGCCAGCTGGTCGTCGGGTCTCTGCTGCGCATGCGTGGGGGTGGGGCACGTGCATGGGGAGCTGCTTGTGCATGCGTGCGGGTGGGGTGCATGCGTGGGGGCTGCACGTGCATGTGCAGGGGGTGGAGAGCATGCACGGGGGCAGAGCGCATGCACAGAGGCCGCGCACACATTGCATTTTGGGGTTCAGGCACGCGCGCATTCACACGCACACGTGTGCGCTTTGGGCACTCGGTCCGGAAAAGGTTAGCCATCAATGCTATAGGCCCTGCTCTAACATATAATCATCAAGGGAAGAGCCAAAGGTGCTTTTTCAAAAGGCAACTGGACTTGCTTTTGCTTCTCATCCAAGAAGATGTTTTGCTTCTCATCCAAGAAGCTTCTTCAGTTCTGAAGCCAGACCTTAAGAAGCTTCTTGGATGAGAAGCAAAATGTCTTCAAGGAAAAACAAAGCAAGTCCAGTTGCCTTTTGAAAAAGCATCTTCAGGACAAGCATGACCTGGATAATTGAGAATCTCCATAGACATCAAGGGAAGAAAAACTGATCCATTGATAGCCTCTTTCTAGGAACTGGTAACACTAGCATGAATGATCTACAGTTATATGCCCAACATGTATATAATTTTTCAACAGCTCAGTTTTTGCCTTTTATTTTGAGATACTAAATGGAGCATCTTCTCTATGTTTTATTATATTTATTATATTGACAAACTTTCTTTCCATCCCATCCCTGCATTGTCTCTCACAACAAAGAACAATTCTTTGGATAACAAGGATTGACATTTGAAAGGAGAAAGCCCTTCGCAAAAGAAACTCAAGTCTCATTATGATTAATTTACTATAACTGTTTCCTTAAACAATCATAACAGACAACTTCATTAAAATTCAATTTCTGTCTTCCTTTGCTATGGACCTTTTAGCTTAATATTCTCTTCATGTTGACTGAGGAATTCCATTGATATGCTTAAGCACTCTGACCTTGGGTTGTTAATCTGAACATAAACATTTATCTCCTTACTTGTCACCATTTTATCTTGTGTCTTATGATCAAATCCCTTCAATGACCAGAGATCCATCATTCTGCTGCCATTGGCCTGTTTTGATTTATGGGTGACAGCTAGAAGCAATAGTTATTTTGAACACTTTAATGCTTCATAAAATACAGCCAGAAATGTCATATTACTCTGATGCTGTGCTAACAACATATGACTTCTATATATGTAGATTTTTTTTTTACTTAAATATATCCCAAAGTAGAAAAATGGTTACGCTATTCGAACCTCATTTTTCTTCATTACTTTGGATTGAGATTAAATAGTTGAATGTCACATGGCTTATTTATTTATCTCAAATTTCACTATACCATGGGCTCTCTTGATAACCATCTCCAGTGAAACACAACCATTAAAAATGGTAATTGAAACAAAGCTCTGAGATGAGAATCTTTCATAGTCAGATATGTTACTCTGTGTCCTTAGTTATATGTATGTACGCAAACATATATAAATGCTAACTTGTTTCTAGGGACAAGTGAGAAATAGGAACGTTATAATGTATACTTCAACCAGAAGGATATTTGCTATTCAGCACAGAATACAGAATGAGAGGGAAGGGATTAAATAGATGGGGAAGGAAAGGGAAGGGAAGGGAAGGGAAGGGAAGGGGGAAGGGAAGGGAAAAGAGAAGGGAAGGGAAGGGAAGGGAAGGGAAGGGAAGGGAAGGGAAGGGAACTCCAGCACCTCCCCACCAGTAATCAGCACCCAGATCAGTATAGATTAACTCCAAGGTTAACTTCAAGCCAAAAATCAAGTAAACAATACCCCAATCAAGAAACTGCCAAAGAGCCATCAGTAAACAGCCCAATCAAAGAATCTCTAAGACCGCCCCCATCCATACAGACCAGAATATAAACTGACAGCAAACAGCACTCCTTACTAGCACTGATGATATTACCTAGTTAGGGTAATGAAATGTCTGCAAGAAAACCAGCAAGCTCAGAGAGCACCAAGGATCCCTCACCTGAAACTTATTAACACTATTTAAAAAGTGGAAATAGTATTCCTGTGCCCACAACCATATTCTGCAATCCCACGCCCAATTAAAATGGAAGGAATATTGAGTACCAGGTCATTGCATCACTTGTTTAAGAATTATTATCTTCTGGCAATGAGCTGACGTGCATATGCCTATTCTGTGTTTCACCTGGTTTTGCTGAAGTGTCTATGACAATTTGCCATGGCCAACTCACCATGGCCAACTCGCCATAGCCAACTTGCCACGGTCAACTCACTGCAGGGCAACTTGTCATAGCCAACTCACCATGGCCAACTCATCATAGCCAACTTGCCACGGTCAACTCACTGCAGGGCAACTTGTCATAGCCAACTTGCCATGGCCAACTCACTGCAGGACAACTAGCCATGGCCAACTTGCCACAACCAACTCGCTGCGGGGCAACTCATCATAGCCAACTTGCCACAACCAACTCACTGCGGGGCAACTCATCATAGCCAACTTGCCACAGCCAACTCACTGCGGGGCAACTAGCCATGGCCAATTCACCACAGGACAACTCGCTGTGGGACAAGAGTTATACTAATATCAAAAAAATGGTGGAAGACAACCATTAAAGAAAGGATACAAAAGGCCCCACAATATGAAATGTGAATGGCAAAAATTAAAATAGTTTTTTTTTTTAATTTTAAATAATTAAATTTAATTGTTAAATTGTCCTGCAGCAAGTTGTCCTGCAGCGAGTTGGCTGTTTTGAGTTGTCCCACGGTGAGTTGGCTGTGGTGAGTTGGCCACAGTGAGTTGGCTGCTGTGAGTTGTTCCATTCCTTTGCCAAAGGCCAATGCTGCACAGGTTGTCCTTCCTGGGGTGCTTCTTTTAACAATTCGGCAAGTGTAACAGCAACAACAAAGGCTAAAGAGTGTGAGTGTTTTGCAGCTGCCAGATATGAAAAATAGAAAGGCCAATTATATCTGCACATAAATTGTATTATTTTTCCTTTGAACTGGTGATGTTAAAATAATACCGTGCTCCCAACCCAACAGCAATCTGGAATGGAATACATCAAAACATGGGGGAAGCATAAAGATAACAAGTTTTCTTTTCTTAGTTTCCTTTACATATTTTTTTAATCAAAATATATGGGCCCAATTAAAATGTACAGATGAAACGTGTACCCCCTTAGAGTTTCCAAAAGATAAATCCTTCACCCAATTACCTTTTCCCATATGGCTAAAGATCAAATTGAGTATGAAATAAATAACAACAGGAACAAAAAAGTATTCTATTCTTATATAGACCAACTTGTGTTTTTGTTGTTGTTGTTTTGTTTTATTGCTTCTCTGCTCTGCTTCTATGAAATTAAGATTGTTCCAATTTTAGGTTTATTTTTAAATTGATTAATATGTATTTATTCTCTGTGGCTGCCCCGGAACCTGGTCTCTGGAACCAGTTACCTCCTGAGATCCGGACCACCCCCACCCTATTGGCCTTCCAAAAAGCAGTAAAGACCTGGCTTTTCCGGCAGGCCTGAGGCCGCGATCTCGTGGTTGTAATCTGTGAGATCCGGCCATGATGGGATATGCATGAGTTTTAAATTGTTTTAATGTCTAATGTTTTGATGTTTTATTATTGATTAGGATGTTTTGTAATGTTTTTTATGATGTTTTTAATGTTTTTTTGTTTGTTGTTAAGCCACCCACAGTCATTTGGGAGTTGGGCGGCATACAAATATAATAAATCTAAATCTAAATCTAAATCTAAATCTATTTGAACTCCAGAAAATTAATATTCCTGGTTTCAAATCTTCCTGAATCCAAAGACGAATTCATAGGTGTGAAAGGGCTAAGGATGTCTCAATAAACCACATTTGGCCCCCAAAACTGGCTTAGGTTTATTTGTAATGAAATAAATTTGGGATATCTAAATGTCCTTAGATTGATTTTTCTCACCTAGCAATTTCTCTACCATGATTCAGATGTTCAACATTATTTCTCATATTATTGTTAAACTTTCACCATTATCAGCACTCCAAAAGTGTCAATCAAATTTCCAGCCAGGCACCAGAGAACAAGTTGTGCAAAGATAGCTCCACATCTAGAAGACAAGAATATAGAAAATATTTCCTATTTTAAGAAATTCATCTTGATCATCGTAAGGGTAATCAATGGTTGTTTCTTTGTCCTATTAATATAAATAAATATAAAGCACTTAACTTTTTGCTACGTTCTAACTTATTTCCCTTGCACTCAGGATAGGATCGGGATGTTATTTGCCTGTCTCCAAAGTATCTTGAATTACATCTGTATAGAAAGCCAGGCCTTTAAGTACTTCAACCATATTGGAGGAGAAATAGTAATAGTAACTACACACTGCTTCATAGTGCTTTACAGCCCTCTCTAAGTAGTTTACAGAGTCAGCATATTGCCCCAACAATCTGGGTCTTCATTTTACCGACCTCAGAAGAATGGAAGGCTGAGTCAACCTTTAGCCAGTGTGGATTGAACTCCTGGCAGTAGGCAGAGTCAGCCTGCCATCAATGTTCCCTCTGACACTGGAAATCGCTGCGTGGCAGTTGGAAACTGGCGTGTGGCGATTTCCTGTCAGGTGCGCGGCCACGCAGCAATGTTCCCTCTGACACTGGAAATCGCTGCGTGGCAGTTGGAAACTGGCGTGTGGCGATTTCCTGTCAGGTGCGCGGCCACGCAGCAATGTTCCCTCTGACATTGGAAATCGCTGCGTGGCAGTTGGAAACTGCCGCGTGGCGATTCCCTGTCACGTGCGCAGCCGCGCAGCCGCGCAGCCGTGCAGCCGCGCAGCCGCGCAGCTTAGAGGGGACATTGCCTGCCATACTGCATTCTAACCACTGCGCCACCGCAGCTCTTATCATTTTATGTTATGCTAGTTAGATTAGAAAAAAATTGTTCAGGTGAGAAACTAGAGATGAAACATTCAATAAACTTTTGTTAGTCTCAATGGCACAAGAAAATTAGTGTTTTCAGAAGGCAAAAGCCAAATCTTGGGAGTGTATAAATGGAAGGATCTTTTCTCTGGCTTCTTTTCTAAGCTTCCATGAGTATACTGTAGATACAGACACTTAAGTTATGAAATGTTAGACTGAATAGGCTTATGAGCCTTATTCAGTATGGTTACTATTTCTGTTTTTGCTTTAAAAATTTAACTTTTAAGCTGAAAAACGGAATACAGACATTTGAGATGAAGCCTACAAAAAAGATTTTTACTGCCTGAATTATATAAATTACTCTGTAGTGTTTCATTTTTATTTCCCAAGTGGTCATCCTGAAGCAGTTCCATGTAATTATATTAAATGGCAGTAATTAAGAACATCTTGATAAAACTTACATTTCACAAAAAGAAGAGGGGGAAAAAAACCCGTTGCAAAGAATATTTTAAGAAGTGTCTTTTGGGAAGAAGCATTTAAGGAAGCGTTGATTTAAATAACTTTTAGAAATAATTAAGTGGACAGTGGTTTTCTTTTATTCTTTTTTTAATTATTATTCTCGCTTGAGTTATTACATTCTTGTTTTCCACAAATGCATTTTCTTCTCCCTGAGAGCAGAACTTCCTATTGACAAATTCAATTCACTTCTTACACTGTTCATTTGTATTACTGAGGGTTCAATGAACATTCTGGATGGATAGATGAATGATAGGTTTGAAAAGTTTGAGATTCAAATGGTTGTTGAAGCATTAAGAGAAATCACAAACTTTTAGAAACAGGGATGTTATCTGAAGACTGGAGAGCAGGAAACATGGAGTCGATGAGCAAAAGTATTCACATTATAAACATAATCACTATATTCAAGTTATCTTATAAATAAGAACAGTGTTCAGTGGCACAATGTGTTGTAGGTGCTCTCTGAGCTTGGTTGTTTTTGGAGGAGGAGGAGGAGGAGGAGGAGGAGGAGGAGGAGGAGGAGGAGGAGGAGGAGGAGGAGGAGGAGGAGAAGAAGAAGAAGAAGAAGAAGAAG
>QLTV01002540.1:1706986-1721534 GCA_003457575.1 Thermophis baileyi | reverse complement strand
TAATAATAATAATAAGAATAATTATAAGAAGAATAATATTTGAAATAATAATAATAATAATAATAATTTTAATGTATGCCGATTAGCGTACATTCAAAGCGACAATAAAGTTATTCTAAGTCTAAGTCTCTGCAGTTTTCTTGGCAAGATTTCAGAAGTGGTTTGCCATTGTCTAATTCCTAAGACCGAGGCAGAAGGACTGGTTCAAGGTCATCCAATTGACTACTTGCCTAAGGCAAGACTAAAATTCATGGTCTACTGTTTTCTGGTTTGGTGCCTTAACCATTATATCAAAGAGGTTCTCCTATCCAATGGAGGTGGTCTGTCCTTGCATCTTTCCTACAGTGAGAAGGGAATGACTGAGTCCAAGTCACCCAGTTGGTTTTCTGTCCAGGTTGGGACTAGAATTCCCCCTCTCCCAATTTCTATTCTAAAATCTTAACAATTACACCAAACAGCTCTCTTGTTCAATTCAGTAGGGCCTGTTATTCATTCTTTATTCTTACTATGCTCACATTTCTTCAGACTTCCCTCCTGCAAATACCTATGTTTTCTTGTTCTGATATATGCCTATACAAGACTGGTTTTGTGAGTTGTGATACAATGGATTTATTCGGGGGGTGGGGGGGAAAGCCCCAAGATTAATTTCAATGAATGCTGGAAATCTTAGACATCAGTCTGGAAAACTGGATAGCATATAGAAGGTTTGAGTATTATTATGGCAAAGTCTAATCTAACTTGGCCTGGGAACATTATTTTTTAAATAGTGTTCTGTTTCTCATATCAGCAGATTCAAGATATGGCTCTTAATATGATGTTCTTTAAGTCTGTTATGTCTGTAAGCATGTTTTGGCATTTCTTAACATAAATATTAAGCAGTATGAAACCTCTGCATTCTAGGGGCTGGGAAAGCAGAGTGTGAAGGCTGTTTTCATAAAGCAGATTATAAAATAAATTTGTGATAGTTATATACTTTTCATTATTATTCTTACGATGAAGATTAATCTGTTTAAATAAATGTTCCAGGAACATTCTTTAATGCTAATCTAAGCTCTGGTGAAATTTGTAACTAAATACTTCATTAACTTTTTACCCTTGTATTGATTGCTAAACATGGTGAGAATGCTGGGAAAAGATTTATTTTAAAAGTAGCCTGTTTCTAATTTGACTATCTGCTAAGCAGTTAATAATAATAATAATAAGAAAAAAGAGTAGACATTCAATATTGTAAGAACTCATACCATTATGGATGTTTTAAAGGGGGTTTTTTCCCCAGGGTATAAAATGTGTTGCATTTTCTTTGGTGCACTTGACAGTGAAATTGCTGGACCACCAAGGAAGAGTGATTTAATTACTGATGTTTTCTTCTGTAATTTGAGTGCTAAGACTGCTAAAAGTTAATGGACCTAAGCTAGGACATGACTGTGGATAATCAAATTGCATTATACATTGAACTGTGGGATAATGTCTGTGTAACAGAAAACAATTTGGGTTCTTTTGGTGGCCCAGCAGGTAACAAAGACCAATCCTTGTCCCCTTCTCCCAAAAATACTTCGCTTGAAGGTCAGGTCTGACCTATTTCCAATGCCTTTGAGGATCCAGATGTTGATCCCCCAACCAGCCAGCTCCCCACATAGAATACTAAGCTCCTGTTTCCAACTCACTAAACCAAAATGGACAGTTGTGGATACAACGAGCAATTAGGAGAAGAAGGGAAAAGGTTTCTTATATTAACCCGTTCCTTCTCTTGATCTGTTGGCATGTGGTTGAGGGATAAGAATGAGTCAAGAAGTATCATTTGTGTGTGTGTGTCACATATACACTTTCTTTCAATCTGGCTCCTGTCTTCTTTGAAGCACAACCCCTGAGATCAGAAATTAGGTGTCGAAAAGAATTCTTCACTTGAAGAATCCAATTCTTCTCCTAAACATCTGGGAAAGTCACCAGAAAGGATCTTTCCTTTGGTTTTATGCAAAATAAATAGTAGTATTCAAGTAGTATTCAACGTCCCTCAAAGCTACAGTAATTGAAAAGCAGTGTACCACTTCAAAGAAAGCTGCTATGGTGCTTTATTCCATATCACAGCAATGGGTTCCTCTAGCAGTGTCACTCTGGTTTGTTAAGAGAAACAGTATTTTAGAGAAACCTCCAGGGGTGGGTTCTAACTTACCTTGCTGACGGTTTGCTTCCTCCCACACCGTGTGGTTGCGTGCGCATTGTGTCCTGCGTGGCCGTGCCACGTGGCCGCACTGCGCGGGTGCTTTGCGCACACACGTGCATGTGCAGTGGCAAAAATAAAAAAAAATCCAAAAAAAAAAGCCGAAAACAAGATGGCGGTGCATGCGCAGTGCCAGGGACCCAGCTTCTGCACATGCGCAGAAGAAAAATAAATAGTAAAAAATTCCAAAAACAAAAAAAATTCCCCCCAAAAATAATAATTCCCCCAAAAAAGATGGCGGCATCCACAGACCAGCACCGACAGAACCGGATCCGTGACGTCACCAGCGGTTTGCTACCGGTTCTATAGAACCAGTGTAAACCGGGAGGAACCCACCTCTGGAAACCTCCATCACACAAACCAATTTTCTGACATCAATCATGATTGATGGTCTTAGGAACCGAGACACCGCATTATCACGCCAAAGGGTCGCGGCGTGATGACATCATCGCGCCAAGGGGTTGCGGCATTAGGAAGGCTGAGAACCACTGCCTTAAAGGCTCTAACATCTACTCAATGGACTTAATTCTAAATACAGTTACAGATGAATTTCTAATGTTCTCTACATCATCTAGTCATAGTTCTGAAGGACTGTATTTTTCCTAGTTTGGGAAAAGACCAAACACACCTTATTTTCTTCTCTTAAAAAAAAAACAAAAAACTTTATTTACCTAACGTCAGCCCAATGTGCACCTGTTCTATTATTAAATTAAAGCTTATTTTTTTTCCCGCCACCAATTATGAAAAGGTAGCTTTTGGGGTGGAAGACATGTTTACACAGATTTTTCTGTTCTGATAATTATGGTTATTATTACTATTATTAGAGCGCCTCGCAGAATTAGCAGAATAATAAAGCTCAAATATTTCCCCAAAGAAAAAGGAAGTTGTAGCTGGTTATCCCACAAAATAAGCATTTGCAATTTCCTCCAGCGCTTTTAGAAAATCATTCTGTTTGTTCCTGTCTTTCTCTCTATCTCATCAAATCATGTCTGATTATGACTAGGATCCCTGGTATTTAACTGTTATTGAATGTAGTAATGAAAGAAACCATGGAGCTACTTAATTATCCACCCAGTAGGTGTCCAATCGTGAAATTTCTTTTCCGTCCTTTTTTTCCCCGTCCCAGTCCCTGTCTTCTGTGATAAGATAATTACTGTCGATGCAATTGTTTCTAATATAAATACCCACTGATTGTAAACTGTGGCCACAGGGCTGTTTCTGATAAAAAGAATCCTCTGAGTATCGGCAGGAACACTATTGCTCATTTCTCAACAAATGCACCCCAGTTGGGGGAGAAAAAGGAAGAATCTCTGTTTCTAATGAAGAATAACCAATAGGGGGCCATAAAATCCATTCACAATGAACAAGCACCGAGAGGATTCCATAAATGAAATCACCTTTCATAACAATGCTATTTTTGTGCACTGTTTGTTATTAAACATGCTGCCAAATTATACCCCAGATGTTCATTTTGGGGGACCATTGTGAGCTGGGAGAACTTTCTTAAAGGGCCCTACAGGCTCTCTCTCTCTCTCTCTCTCTCTCTCTCTCTCTCTCTCTCTCTCTCTCTCTCTCTCTCTCTCTCTCTCTCTCTCTCTCTTTCTCTCTTTCTTTCTCTCTCTCATCTCTCTCTCTCCCTCTCTCTCCCTCCCTCTCCTTCTTTCTTTCTTCTCTCTTTCTTTCCTCTCTTTACCCTTTCTTTCTCTCTCTCTTCTCTCTCTCTCTCTCTCTCTCTCTCTCTCTCTCTCTCTCTTTCTTTTTCTCTCTCCTTTTCCCTCTCTCTCTCTCTCTCTCTCTCTCTCTCTCTCTCTCTCTCTCTCTCTCTCTCTCTCTCTCTCTCTCTCTCCCTCTCCCTCCCTCCCTCCCTCCCTCCCTCTCTTTTTCTCTGAACATAGGAAGGGTAGAAGAGGGTGTAGTGGTTTATTTATTTTTATTATTAATACATTTTCTCACATCTTTGTATGCCAGTCTTTAAGGCCTGGTTTTGGCCATTAAAGAGAATGCAGCTTGAACAGCACAAACAGCCATTTTAAAACTGTAGGCTGGTCCATTATGTAAGATGATGTACTGATTATTTCTGCATCAGAGATTGGAAGAGATTGTTTTGTATCTGGGAGTGTGACCCCCCTGATGTCTTTTCATGTTCATATTTGTTTGCATGTGTTGTTTTATTAGATTTTTTTTATTTTGCCTTTATTATTTTACAAGTAACTCAATGTGGTGAATATACCTAATAGCCCTTCTTCCTCCTATTTTCCCCACAACATCAACCCTGTGAAATGAGTTGGGTTGAATCACCCAGCCAGCTTTCAGGCCTAAGGAAGGACTAGAACTCGCCATCTCTTGGTGATTGGCTCAAAGTCACCCAGCCAGCTTTCAGGCCTAAGGCAGGACTAGAACTCTCCATTTCCTGGTGATTGGCTCAAAGTCACTGTGGGAAGCCCCCCTCCCCGAAGAATGAAATATTTTGGGGAATATTAAAAAGGCAGGATAGAATATTTGCCCTAAAGGAGAAATGAAGAAAAACTTAACAAAGGCAGAAAGCAGCCACAGTGTTCCTGCCATAGGAAAACAGCCTCAAGCAGAAGCTTGAAGAGGCTAATCTTTAGGAATTGAGATTTTGTATCCATTCAGAAAGACTGGGCCAATCTGTTCATAAGCAAAGAGCAACCAGAAACTCCAAATAAGCAACACAATAGGCAAGGAGCCAAAGCTGACAAGATTAGCTTAAACAAAACACCTAGGATTTTTATTTCCTCTCTTGCCTGTAGAGCCAGCCATGACCAGGGGTGGGCTACCCAGAATCACACGTGCTTGGTGGTTCTGCTTCATCAATAAATGGACCCTCTTTCCAATCACCCTCCAGCCTCCATTTTATTTCCAGAGTCTTTCTCAGTGGTAGGTTGCTACTGGTTCGCCCCGGTTCGGGCAAGCGGCAGTGGCAGGAGGCTCCGCCCACCTCCCACAGAAGGTTCTGTGCATGCGCAGAAGGTTCTGCGCATGCGCAGAAGCGCCGCACGCGTGTGAAGCGCACACGCGCGCACGTTCACAGTTCCGAACTGGTAGCGAAGGTAAGGGAAACCCACTACTGGTCTTTCTCCCAGATTGGAACTGAACCAGATGGATATTTTTTCCATCTCTTAGCTGGTTTTCATGCCAAGGCAGAACTAGAAGTCACTGTCTCCTGTTTTCTATTCTGCTGCCTTTACCACTAGATCAAAGTGGCTCATGACAATACAATCAATATATAATCTTTCCAGGGTTAACAATATTGCCCAGGCTTTCTGTTAACTCTTTTATATATATTTGATTTGGGCCAATAAAGCTCAACACATTGTGATTTATACAAACATACCATCCATATAGGTTTCTGGATCCTCCTGAGGATTGCTGTATATTTATTTTTTAATTATAATTTTCAGCCCATTGACTTTTGCAATGGAAATTGAAAGCATGAGAAACAGATCCTCCTATCTGAAGACTTTGGATTGGTTATAAAATTAAGAGATAGGACCTGATGAAAATGGCAAAGTATCTGATTGAAGCCTTTCCCTATACTTCATTGATCTGAATATTTTGATCTAAATATTCTGAATACTGCACGAGTGGTGCAGTGGCCTAGAGGTGGAGCTCTCGCCTCACAATCAGGAGGCTGTGAGTTCGATCCTAGGTAGAGGCTGAAATTTCTCTCTCTGGGCACACTGAGAATATATCTACTGAACAAAACTCTGCATTGGCGACAGGAAGGGCATCTGGCCATTAAAACACTCTGCTAGCTCCACCCCGCAAGGGATTATGGGGTTGTTAACAGAAGATGATGATTCTGAATACTGCACCATTGCTTATTGTGTTTAAAACTTTTTTCTGCAAGGAGTTCTGAATATGCTATAAATCTCAGGCCTCAAAGAAGACTTTCTGGTTGATTTTGTGGTCAAAAGGTTGCTTGATTTATTCTTGACTAATCACAAAAGCAAAATATTCTGGGTGTCATGGTCCTTAGTTGATCTTTAAGTGGCATCCTGGATTTATTTTATCCATTGGATGAAGTCAAAAGAATCAGAATGAAGAAATGAGCAGAATGGAGACAATAACCAAATTCAGTTTAATTTAAAATTATCAAAATGTTCAGTAACTTTAGTACAATTACACTAATAGTTCATTATACATTTAGGGCAGTGGTGGGTTGCTCCCGGTTCGGCCCGGTTCTGCGAATTGGTAGCGGCGGCGGGGGAGGCTCCGCCCACCCGCCCAGGACGCTTCTGTGCATGTGCAGAAGCATTGCGTGCGTGCAAGCGCACACGTGAACCTGTAGCAACGGCATTTAGAACCCACTACTGATTCAGAGAGTTTGCTCATCCTGTTGATACAGACATGTTTATAAATTTACCTTTGTCAGATTTACAATAAAATGTTTTAATTCAAATCTGAATTCTCATAACTTCAAGAACATAGTTTATGTAGTTTTCTTAGCAACAAAAATGAAAGTGGCTTGCCTTTGTCTTTTCTGTTATATGTTTTAACTAGTCTAAAATTCCATGAAATTCTCTTATCCAATAAATAACTAGCTTTGACTCTGCATAGCTGTTAAGCTAAATAAGATTTGCCTCTCTCAGAGAGAGAGAGAGAGAGAGAGAGAGACATAGACTGAAGGACAGATATGAAATAATTGATTTGTCCTTGCTATTTGTTTTTCTGTAGTCCCTCGGTGGAATATACCTATTAAATATCATATTTTAGAAAGAAAATAAGGAAAACACTATAAAATGGATGAGAGGACAAATTTAAATCTATTATTTTTCTTTCACACTTCTGACTTCTTACTCTTTTGTACATGAAACCTTTATTTATGTATTCATTCATTCATTCATTCATTCAATCAATCAATCAATCAATCAATCAATTAAGTTGTATGAATAAATACATTCAATTTGATCCATTCACTGGTTTCTCTTTCTAATTGTAACCAGTGCCAAATCTCTATGAGAATGCACCTATCCACCATACCTACACACACACACACACACACACACACACACACACACTGCCAAGTTTGACATATTCACTTTAAATTTATGAATATTCAAGGTAATAATATTGGAAAAATCTTCAATGAAATATTTATATTTCCACAGGAAATATAAACTATATATTACTAGTAACAGAGCAAAGACCTTAACAATGAGACATGTGCTTTTGCTACTTTGGACAAGTGTTTTAATAACCATTCAACTGAATATTGCAATAAACATTAGAGTTTGCATGCTAATTGCTTAAGCTAAAAGTGCATATTCCCGTATTGCCTGGCTGAAGAAATTCTATTAATAAATTCATGTACAATGAATACTCATGGTTTTTAACATCCTTGTTCATGGGAATAATTTACAGGATGTCCTCCAGTGGTTCTAGTAACTGAACAGTCAAGGGTGAATAAATTATTTTATGCAAAATCCACTCAAAATGATATGGCCAACATTATTATAAGCTTGTTGGGCCAACAGTAGATGCAGAGAAGTATAAAATGATTGGTTTCAGTAATTATATGAATATCAAGGAGCCCCAATCTTGAACTGTAGTGTTTAATGATCCTAATATGTACTTCAGTTGTAATTCTTATAGATAATAATTAGTGATATGTAACTACTGATTACAGATGACACTTTCAGTAATTACCACAGCAGATACGTTTACAATATATATATACTTCCTTTACTAGTCTCCCTTTATTTATGTAAAAATATAACATATAGAAACGGACTGTCGTTTGTAATTAACTGTCTGGATGGCCCCTGGAGGGGCCGAAAGGCAAAAAGGAAGCAGTATGCTTTCTCCCATATTTGGGTATACCAGGTGATTTAACAGAGAAAAAAACATATATATATCCTTGTCCCTGGAACAAGCAGATAGGGAGAAGAATCCTGTGGCTCAGAGGTTTAATCACTTGCCTTGTTAGGCAAGGGGCCCAGGTTCTAATCCCATAAGGGTGTGGCTAGCTGATGAGAGCTAAATAGCTTGAAATAGATCTATACTAGTCTCCCTTTATTTATGTAAAAATATAACATATATATTTCTGTCTATACACACACACACACACACACACACACACACACACACACACAATGTATGGCCCCACTTAAAAAAAGCTAAGAAACTATTTCAGGAAGGGGTGATTGAGCTTCTTATATAATTCTTGGGATTATGGCACCAGGATTCTGTATAATATATTGTATTTTATGAAGTTCACAAAGTACAGCCACATTTGAGATCAATGTATCAGGTGCAAGCAACCAGAGCTACTCATAAATAGCTAAAATAAGCAACTTTATTGTTCTTTATCTAAGTTACAAGACTGCTTCCCTTTCCCTGTGAATGCCAGATAAGGCTTCAATGGATCTTGGGGAAAGTGAAACTTATGGCTCACGTGGCTGCACAAGGACTCTAAGATAGGCCCTCACTTGACCCCTTCTTCCCCTTCAATCTAGCCAGAAGTTTCCCATCACAATGAGTTGCTAGCAAATATATGTATTTGCTTATAGTATCTGTTGATTGTTGGATAGGTGTGCTGACCTCACTCAAAAAAGGACAAAAAAGTGTCCCTGCTTGTGGCCATAGAAAATATGGTGACTGGACATCCCATCCATCTATCCATTAGTGCTGCATTGATCATGAAGTCCATTGGACAGCATAAATAATACCCAACTGCATTTCTTGTAAAGTGACAATATTATTGGTGTAGATGTAGTGGAATGTAGTCTGGATTTCCAGGAGGGAGGGGCTGCACTCCAAATTTGCAAGAGACAGCAAGGTTGAAATAGTTTGGGTGGGTGAAAGAGTTAAGAGTCTTCTCCCTAGCAATATTTTGAATATATTTAAATAATGCAAGTCATTGCTTTCAATTCAACAAGATTTCTGTCTACAGGTGAGGAGCAATAAGGGGAAAGAAAGAAAGAAAGAAAGAAAGAAAGAAAGAAAGAAAGAAAGAAAGAAAGAAAGAAAGAAAGAAAGAAAGAAAGAAAGAAAGAAAGAAAGAAGAAAGAAAGAAAGAAAGAAAGAAGAAAGAGACAAAGAGACAAAGAAAAGAAGAGAGAGAGAAAAAGGCAGAAAGAGAGAAAGAAAGAAAGAAAGAAAGAGAAAGAAAGAAAATAAAGAGAAAGGAGAGAGAGAGAGAAAGAAAGAAACAAAAAAGAGAAAGAAAAGAGAGAGAAAGAAAGAAAGAAAGAGAAAGAGAAAGAGAGAGAGAGAAAGAAAGAAAGAAAGAAAGAAAGAAAGAAAAAGAAAGAAAGAAAGAAAGAAAGAAAGAAAGAAAGAAGAAGTCAATTCCAGCGGTTAATGCATTCATGGGAACTTTATCCAAGCAAAGTTCACTCACAATATGTCTAAACAGTTTGTGGATTGTGATACAAGAATACAATGTTCCTAAGTTATAGAAGCACAACGAGAAAAGTTATTTAACTTCTTATTAAAATTTGTGTACATCTTATCTTGGCATTTTCTGCTGCTTGCTTTCAACAAATTATGGATTGTTGCCAAATCGCTAAACAATATCAGAAAAAGAAAAAAGAGGGTGCTCCATCACTGGAGGCTTTTAAGAAGAGACTGGACAGCCACTTGTCTGGAATGGTATAAGGTCTTCTGTTTGAACAGCGGGTTGGACTAGAAAACCTCCAAGGTCCCTTCCAACTCTGTTACTCTGTTCTGTTCTGAAATTGCTTAGGAATAACTCTACATGTTTTTCTTGGTTCTTGGGGCCTGGAAGGAATACAGACAATGAAGAAAAAGAAGAAAAAAAACTTCATGCATTTAAAACAAAATCAACAAGCCTGGAAAAATCCCATATGTATCTAAAAACAGATGCTCTCTGAGTCATAGACAGCCATTTGTGTCTACGTGCTATTTGTGCGTGAGAGAGAATACGTTGTATGAGAGAGAATACACTAGGATTATGAAAACAGGAAAGTTAACCCAGAGTTGCTGGGTTTCCCCCCTCCCCTTTTTTCTCCGGAGATTTCTCTCACTGTGGTTGCAGCAATTTAGTAATTCTGAACTAAGTACTTTAGCGGTCTTTTTGCAGTAAGTATTCTACACCTGCAGTTTAGTAATATTTCACATATATTATAATAAACCTTATTTCTGGACAATGAAGTCTTAACTCAGCAGGGGAAGTAGCTATGTCATTTATCTGGCAACAGAATGGAAATATACATGCTTTTAGTTGGGGTTTTACATGGAATATATTTTATGTATACTACGTATTTAAGTATGGAAATGATTTGCATGAAAATGAATTTTTTCCAGTTTTTTTTCTTTCTTTCTTTCCTTCCAGATCTATGCATAGGTAATGAACATTATTATTCATGAATCATATTGTATATTAAATATAGTGTGTATTGAATACAAATAGCTATTTTACATATTCTCCCCCAACAACTGAATAATAATAATAAATAAATGGTTACATTCCTTCGAGTAATTTAAGAAGAAAGTTACTGGTTGGCTCTGGTCACACGCTAAATGGTGTTCCGGCCATGAAACGGTGTGTATGAGTTTTTAATTGTTTTTAAATGTTTTTATTATGTCTCTTTTTAATAGTTTTTTATATTTTAACAAGTTTTTTTATATTGTTGTAAGCCGCCCAGAGTCCCTTGGGAGTTGGGCGGCATAGAAATACAAATAAACTTAAACTTAAACTTAAATTTAAACTTCTTAAACTTAAACTTAAACTTAAACTTAAACTTAAACTTAAACTTAAACGGGTGGTATTTGATCCCCAAAGTTCAGAACATAATAAAAGTTGATTTCCCTATTATCTAATATTCACTTAAACAGGATAACAGTTTTGGGATACACACTCAAGTCCCAAAGGCGCTTTTCCAAAAGGCAACTGGACTTTCTTGGTGTTTTCCTAAAAAACATGTTGGAAATAAAATCTGGTCCAGTTCCAAGCCAGGAGAAAGATGCTGGAAAAATGATCTGCAGGCAGACTGCATTTTGGAAAGGAGGTCTCTGTTTATTTGGTAGCCAGAAACTACAGTGACAGCAGTATGTTTCAGGGGTGGCTGACAGCCTGGCATGGTGAGTAGAGTGATTTTTATACCCCTTTGGACTTTTGAGATTGAGATGCCTGGTGGGGTTATTTGATTAGATTGATAATTTGCCTTTCTGTGTTCTAATTGTCCCTATTTGGTTTCCTGAATGGTGGTCAGGGTCAAGGCTAGCCTTAGGGAAAGGTGGGGAACGTAAATTCTGTGTGGCTTTGTGTTTTCTGACTTAATTCTGTCAATTCAGCCTGTCTCAGTCTTCTAACCTGGGTTACTTGAGGCCATTCTGGCTGGGAGGCAGGGATTGCTTCAGCTTCTGTGGATGGTTTTTCTTTGCCTTCTCTGAGGGCATAGAAATAAAGGGATGGGGGTGTGTCTTATGATTCTTCCTACAAACAGTTTGCTTCTCATCCAGGTGTCAGGGTTCCAAGTAATATACCCATAGCAAGCAAAACTCTGAGGCAGGTGGATTCCTCAAAGAATAGTTTTATTGGGTATATCATATTGGCACAGGCTGGTGAAAACCGACTCTGAAAGTTCCCACAGTTTTCACCTAATTAAAAGGTTTTTCCTCTTCCCCAAACAAGCAGTCACATGGTCCAATCAAGGTGCCATCCAGTTGCATGGTAACATCACTCCGTCTCTCTCTGACCAGGTGTGAGAATGTCCTTGGTTCCCAGGAGAAAGTATTTTGTTTTGGCTACAAAACCCCAGCTACCTCTATTTCCCCTTCCCTATCCCTCAGCTCCAGTGAGGCAACACTGATGCTTCAAAATGGCTTTGGTCAGGTCAGCTTCAGGGTTGACACCAGGAAGCTGTGTCTCTAAAGAGCGTTTTCAGGGGAGGGGGAACCCAAGAAAGTCCAGCTCCTTTTGGAAAAGCACCTTTGGGACAACTGTGGCCTGGATGAATAAACATAACACTCAAGGTTCATGCATGTTCTCTGGAAAAATGCTGATGACAATATGATGAAAACAGTTTGGGATGGGAAAATGCTAATTGTTTTCAGATAGACCAGTGCAGCTGGACTTCTGTTTTTCTACATCACTTTATACCCAAAGGTTCTGTATGTCCCATCAAATTCGGTTGACTGTAAACAGGGGTGGGTTCCAACTTACCTCGCTGCCGGTTCGCTCCCTCCCGCGCCACGTGTGCGCGCCTCATGTGCAGTAACAAAAAAGCCGAAAAAATAATGAAAAAAGCCAAAAAAAAGATGGTGACTGTATGCACAGTGCCGGATGTCGGCTTCTGCGCATGCTCAGAAGGAAAAAAAATAAAAAAAAATCAAAATAAAAAAAATTAAAAAAATTAAAAAAAATTTAAAAAATGATGGCGGCCCCCACGGACCGGCACCGACCGATCCAGTTCGGTGATGTCATCGTGACATCACCAGCAGGCAGCTACCGGTTCGGGAGAACCGGTCCGAACCGGGAGGAAACCACCCCTGACTGTAAATATGAAGACACAGAAGAATATAAATGTTAGAGGAACTTTAGGGATCTATCATTAGATAACATTGTTTTTGTATTACTAATGCAAAAAAAACAAAACAAAAACCCAATAAATATATTTATAGAGCAACGTAATACGTGCCTTCTGAAAAATCTTTTTTTTTTCCTATTTACAAAACAGAAAAAAATAAACTAGAAATACAGAGACAAAACAAAACAAATCCTATCAACTCACGTACTGATTTCTCATTCTAAAATAATATCCGTCGGTCTTTCAAGACGGAAAGTGAACGTACATCAATCATCCAAGGTGGCCCATTTTTTAATAACCATCTTCCCGATACTAAATGATTACCATCTTTGCAAGCCACCACAGAAAACAGTTTTACTTACATGCAATTATTTAAACTGTGTGTGCATAAACTGGAAATAAATAGTAGCAGCGAGGCACTAAGAATATACTGTCCATTGTGAAGGGTTTTCTGAACTAGTGTTTTTTTTCTGGGGCCTAAATATCTATGTATAAAGATTGGTACTGTAGCAAAAGGCTCCAAACATTGGGATGTGCCTTGGTACATGGCAAACGATTGTTTCAGTTCTGGCAGAAATTCAAGGCCAAGCAGCTGCCACAACATTTCCCCCAAATTGGAAGAAGTGTGTGTAACCTTCAAATCTTCCCACTCATTTTGTAGCTGTTGGCTTACTCGATTAGAAAGCCCGCATGGGGTAGGTGGCTGTGATCGCTGCCACTTGTTATAATGGGTGCTTGGGGAAATTAACATAAACCCTGTTTTAAATGGAAATTTAAACACCATTTGTGTCAACTTCAGCATAGCAGCGGACGGAGGGGTAATGCTCTGATTCTGGAATTTGGATCTTCTTGCAGGAACGATGAAACCAAGCTTCTGGCATATGTTAGCGTAGCATTCTTTAATCTGGTGATCTCCAGATGAACTTAACCACAGGTGCCATCATCTCCAGTAGGGCCGATCTTCTGTTAAGACCCCTTTTTGGTATCTCTTTCCACTGCGAACGTCTAAGCAAGCTTCTTTTAAAAGTTCTATTTGGAATTTTTTAGCAATGGGTAAATAAAGGAATGGCATCCAGAAAGTGCATTCTTTATCCAAAGTGTACTTTTATCAAAGTTATCAAAGATGTTGAGACTCTGGAAATAATGCAGAGAAGAGCAACAAAGATGATTAGGGGGTGGGAGGCTAAAACATATGAAGAACGGTTGCAGGAATTGGGTATGTCTAATCTAGTGAAAAGAAGGACTAAGGGTGACATGATAACAGTGTTCCAATACCTGAGGGGCTGCCACAAAGAAGAGCTATTCTCAAAAGCACCTGAGGGTAGGACAAGAAGCAATGTGGAGTGTTGCAGGGGTGGCTGTCAGGAACTACCTGGATAAATGGCCCTTCTTCCTCAGCTCCTGCGGCCGTGACATGTTCGTCACGGCCAGAGCCCTAACCGCACCGCAGCCCATGTACCTGGTCCCCTGGGACACGTTGATGGAAAAACTAAGGAACCACTACGCTCCGGCACCCTCCCGAGTCGCCCGACGCCATGCCTTCAGACAACGGTTCCAGAAAGAGGGCGAAACAATAAACGACTACGTTGCCGCCCTCAGAACAGCCGCAGTAAACTGTGAGTTTTCAGACCTGGACGATCTCCTACTTGATCAACTGATCTGTGGAGTCCAGGATCTGAGACTCCAGCGCAGGCTGCTGGCTAGGAAAGAGCTGACTCTCGCAGCCGCTGTGGAAGAAGCCACAGCCTCAGAGCTATCCGAAAAATCTGCAACAGAAATGCAGCGTTTCCGCCCTCTGACAGCTCAACCGCAA
>QLTV01002540.1:1684680-1698633 GCA_003457575.1 Thermophis baileyi | reverse complement strand
CTCCTCCTCCTCCTCCTCCTCCTCCTCCTCCTCCTCCTCCTCCTCCTCCTCCTCCTCCTTCTTTCTCCTTCCCCTTCTCCTTCTTTCTTCTTCCTTCTTCATTTCTCCCCCCCCTCTTCCTCCTCCCTCTCCCCACTCCCCTCTCCCTTCTCCTTTCTTCTTCTTCCCTGATTCTATTCTAATGCCTCAGCTGCTGATTCATACTGGACATCAGACTTTGTGGTTTTTCTGCATTGAAAAACCAAAATTTCAAGATTCTATTATGATTATCCGAACATGAACCAACCAGAACATGATAGTTGTCATGAGAAAAAAAAGCAATATTGAATATCTTTGAAATTAAAACACAGGCACCTCTTCTGAAAGAGTCACACAGCCAGTATGCTTTGAAGAGTAGTATGGACAGCTGGGGAATCCTTGGTAGGAATCACATGGCTTTTTAGGAATTATAGAAACACATTACAAGTGTGCCAGTATTTTGTGCAAAGTTTTCTTTTTATTCTTTTTACCAGCATTGTGTCTATCAAGTTTTATCCTCGGGTATGTCCTTTTCCCCATTTTTTCCTAGGGTGAGAACACACTGGATACTGAGAACAGTGATTGTCCCACTAATAGCATTCTCTCTTCCAAAAGTAATGTAAATATGAGATGCACTTTTCATTACGTTGAAAGGCATAGCAGCTTTTTCAAGTACAGCAGCTGTTTTGCAAGACAATCCAATTTTGAGTGGTGCCACCGAGATGAGAATATTAGCACAATTAGAACTGTCACACTAAATAAGGTGGGAATGAGATACACTAATTCATTTTAAAATGTCAACTTGATAGGATCTTGCTGAGATGGAAAATAAACTTTTGTTTTCCTAGTTCCCATGATATACAATTAATTGCCCAGAAAGCTTTCCAATTGAATTAGCAAAGCTTTTGCAGAAATCTATGGATCTGCTTCCAAAACACATATCTATGGTGGAATAACTGCTGGCAGAAATATGTGTTGGCAAAATGAATTCATGTTTTAAATGAGAATATCAGCATAGTCTCCATGCAATTTTGTGAAGAAAATTAAGGACTTCAAGTTACAACATTTGTAAAACTGGATATGATCTTTATTTTTTTTTTATTTTTTTGGGGCGGGAGTTAATTTTGAATGTTAAAGTCATTTTTTAAAATAGTAATATATATGGAAGTTGCTGATGTTTTTAGATCATCATCATCATCTTAACCATTGTCTAACCACTGCAGGATGAAGGCTTCTTCTGCATGTTTCCAACCTATACTATCCTGAGCTTTCTTTTGCCAATTGGGCCCACAATACTTGCTGATGTCTTCAATCCATTTTGTTTTAGGTCTCTTTCATGGACGCTTTTTATCAAATGGGATCCATTCTATGAATGCCTTGGTCTACCTGCAGCCAATTCTTCTTGCTATGTGACCAGCCCATTTCCATTTCAATTCTTTTACTCTCTTGATGATATGGTATACTTTGGTTTGTTCTATAATCCACGTGCAGGTCTTTCTATCTTGCCTTGAAATGCTGAGCATGTATCTTTCCATGGCTCTTTGCACCCCTCGTAGCTTTTGTGTTGATTGTGAGGTTCGTGTCTATGTTTCACTGCCATATGTTAGAACAAGTAGCACACATTGATCAACCTTTCTCTTCAGACATAGGGGGAGGTTGTTTTTAAAGTGTATCCTTGCTAATTTGAATATTAACATCATCAACAACATTTTTTTTCTTTTAATAATTCTGATAATTTTTATTTGCCTTATCTATTAAGCAATAAGATTAATTTATTTCTGTAAAAGTAGCAAAAAAATGCTACATTATGTCTAAGCTGCCTCCACAAATGGTTGCCAATAGTTCATGTTGTTAAGGGATAGTTTTAAGTTGTTTGTTTTATTTGGATGTACTTTTGCATTCAAATAAATGTAATGTCTATCGAGATTCTCAGTCATCCACATCATGGTTGTCCCCTCTTCCAAGCTTCTTGGATGAGAAGCTAAACATCTTCAAAGAAAACAACCAGAAAGTCCAGTTGCCTCTTGAAAAAGCACCTTTGGAACAAATAAATCTAATGTGGTCAGGGATTGAAATGAAGTTTCTGTTTGTCTACATTCCAGAAACCCTTAGTGATCAGATAGAGCCCCCTTGGATAGGGTGGATGAAAACCCCCATCTTGGAGGTATTTTTGATCTCTGTGGCATACAATTGATACTGTAGGAGATGACCAGGCTGAGCCTGAAGGAGGGGTCAAACGCGTCATCAGTCATGAGTCCATGTGTGCCCACAAGAAATCTAAGTCCAGCCCACCTAACCAATTTCGTTGTATACATGATGTACAATGACAATAAAGGCTATTATTCCCTTGGCCATTAGTAGTTCAGATTCTTGTAGAGAGCTTAAGCTGACAATTAATCGTTATACCTATTTGAACTGAATCCTAATTTTCCTGGAGCTTGACAGATACTGTCCAAATTGCTGTTTTGTTATTCCCCTTATTGTATTTCTTATTTATTTTACTGTGTTTGTTTTTATATTGTGAGCTGCCCAGAATCATTCTGAGGATGGGCAGCACCAAATTAGAATCAATCAATCAATAAGTAGATGCAGTGGTAAAATCTAAAAATTTTCCTTACCGGTTCTGTGGGCATGGCTTATTTTGTGGGCATGGCTTGGAGGTCAGGTGGGCATGGCTTCAGGTGGGCGTGGCTTGGTGGTCAGGTGACTGGGTGGGCATGGCCAACTTGTAAAATGTGGTGAAACTCACTTAACAATGCTCTTGCTTAGCAACCAAAATTTTGGGCTCAATTGTGGTCATAAGTTTTCTTTCTTTTTTTCTTTCTTTTTTTCTTTCTTTCTTTCTTTCTTTCTTTCTTTCTTTCTTTCTTTCTTTCTTTCTTTCTTTCTTTCTTTCTTTCTTTCTTGCTTTCTTTCTTCTTTCTTTTTCTTTCACACATAAAGTCCAGAAGTGGTTTCACACTTTTCCTGCTCAGTCCTTTCCTTTCCTTTCCTTTCCTTTCCTTTCCTTTCCTTTCCTTTCCTTTCCTTTCCGTTCCTTTCCTTTCCTTTCCTTTCCTTTCATTTCCTTTCCTTTCCTTTTGTTTCCTTTCCTTTCCTTTGTTCCTTTCCTTTCCTTTCCCCTCCTTTCCTTTCCCCTCCTTTCCTCCCCCCCTCTCTCTCGCTCACACACACACACACACCTGGTGTCGAGCCCTCGTCCGGCTCGCCAAACCTGCGGAATGTTAGGACCCGCATGGAAGCAGCATGGAGGCTCCATGGCAAGCAGGCATGACATCATCAAGCCACGTCCTCCTCAGCCGGCCAGCTGGACGTCGGATAGCTCCTGCTGGCTTCGGCTGCAGCAATTAGGCTTCCCTTGCAAACTGTGCTTTCTATGTTGATGGCTCGGGCTTGGCCGTTGGGATGAGGACCGGATGATCGTTACGGGCGGCACATGGGTGACTGGGGCATGGATCGGAACTTTCAGGGCGTGGCACATGAGTGATTGGGGGGGTAATTTAAAACAGGGCTGGCAGGCAGAGGCTCCCAGCACTGACTTTGAACTGCTTAAATGCAACCCCGCCGCATTCTGAGGCTTGTGTATGGGGGAATAAAAACTTGCTGCTGCATTACCCTTGCGTTTGGCCTGGTTTGTTCCCATCTCGTCCTAGACTGGTGGAGAGAAAGTCAGCACTGTTTATTTTTTCCTTTATCCTCTTCCTGGGCATTGAGGCTTCTGATGGCTGGGCACATAGACGGAGCCCTTCCTGGGGAGTTCTCCTGCGCGGATGTGCCCAGCAGCAGTGGCGGCGGTGGGAGCAGAGCTTGCCTGTGCTTTCTGCCATCCCAGAATTGTGCCGTGCCAGGGAGTTCCCTGTCATGGGCTGGCATGTGCTGGCATGTCCCCTGTCATGGGCTGGCATGTGCAGCAGCCCGGGACTCCACTCGGTTTATGCCTAGGCTTCTAGCAATAGCAATAGCACTTAGACTTAAATACCGCTTTACAGTGCTTTACAGCCCTCTCTAAGCGGTTCACAGAGTCAGCATATTGCCCCCAACAATCTGGGTCCTCATTTTACCCACCTCGGAAGGATAGAAGGCTGAGTCAACCTTGAGCCGGTGAGATTTGAACTGCTGAACTGCAGCTAGCAGTCAGCTGAAGTAGCCTGCAGTACTGCATTCTAACCACTGTGCCACCTCGGCTCAAAACAAGCAAGACGGACTGACTCCCCAACCGAGCCTCAAAACAACAATGCGGGGAGAGGTGTGGCTTCGGAAGGCAGCTGCAAGGGGCACCTCGGGCGCTTCCCCAACAAGACACCGTCGCCGTGCCGCTCACGGCAGAGCTCTCTGCCCGGTCGGCCAGATGTCAATCATTCTCCCCTCCCAGCCACTCACTCACTCACTCACCCACCCATCCACCTCGCGGCAGGGCAGGCGGGTGGGCTGGAACTCCTGCGTGCTCACGGGAGAGAAGAATGAAGGCAAAAGAAAAAGAAAGGAGGTGGGGGAGTGAGAGAGAGAGGGAAGAGAGATGATGTCGCTATTTAGCTGCCTTTTTTTAGCACCGCGATACATTTGAATGGGAATGGAACACACAGGCGCGCGCGCCCCACACTGACCCATGTTCAAACAAAGCCTCTTCCGTCTCCACCAAGGGCCGCCCGCTTCCGAAGTCTCCCCCCCACCTTGCCAGGAAAGAGCGCGCTCGGCAGTGATCCCTCTCCCCAAAGTGTCCGGCAGCTTTTTGGCCTGAAAAGAGGGCAAAGAGTGTGTCGACTGGCTAGCCCAGCCGCCATCCCTCTCAGACCCAGAGCAGCAGCAGCTGCATCTCCACCAAGGGCCAGCCGCCCACCGACTGGCCGGGCCGGGCTGGACGCCGACTTCTGAAGGAAAGTGGGCATGGGGGACTGCCGGGAAGGCTGCTAGCTCCCTTCCCCGTGGCTGGCCTGCCCCGACATGCTTTCCTGCCTTCCACATGGCCTTCCGCTTGCCTGCCTTCACAAGCTGGCCACGGGGACACCGGGAAGGCCGCGTGGAAGGCAGGAAAGCATATCGGGGCAGCGGGGAAGGGAGTAGGCTGCTACCTCCTTTCCCCGCTGCCCCGACAATGCTTTCCTGCCTTCCACGTGGCCTTCCGCTTGCCTGCCTTCACAAGCTGGCTACGGGGACACCGGGAAGGCTACATGGAAGGCAGGAAAGCATGCCGGGGCTGCGGGCCATGGGGAAGGCAGGCTGGGATGGTGGGGGGGGGCAGGGGCAGCTAGGTAGGCCGCAACTTCGCAGGCTTACCTGGCAGGCAGATCAGGGGTGCAGCGCTTCAGGCAGGTAAGCTGTAGAGCAGAGACTGGGCAGGGCAGGCGAGCGGCGAGCGGTGGACTGGTTTGGGGGCGTGGCCAGCCAGCCATCGCTACCGGCTCGGCGAACCACCAGTGGCCACCACTACCGGTACGCCAGATCCGGTCTGAACCGGGAGCATTTCACCCCTGAGTAGATGGTTTAGTGACATTGCCTTCAGTTCTTAGACAGCTGCTGAAATCCAACACCTTCAGATTAAAAAGTGTACCTGAGCAATGAGGTTTATTTCCTGATTCTCCAGATTATTGCAGATGCTGTTTCTCTCAAAGTTTAGCCCACCAGAGTTTTGTACCAGTTCTATCTTTATGGAGTTTTTCCTCATCAAAAACTTGGGTCATTTAAAACAGTAACAAACATGGCAGCTTCCATTCTCTAGTTTACAAATCCATACATCTTTTTATGTTTATGTAGGTCTCCTTACCTAACATACTATAGCCGATGTGTCCTTATACTGCTTATATACAGTAAAACCATATACAGTAAAACCATCAGATAAAACTCTATCAAATATAATTATTAAACTATTCTACTCAGTGGCCAAAGAATGACATCCCCACATAAATTCTGAGGCCTTCTGTTGTTCTAAGCATCAATATGGGTTTATTGATTATTTCTAAATGATACTAGATGGAAATTAGTAAGCATTGCCTCCTGCACTTGATTCAGTGTGAATAATCATATACTGTACAGTATAGCAATATATGACACCTTAAAAGCTTGCATAACGTTCCTCTGCATTACAAATTGAAAGATATTTCCTGAGTTATTATCTGATTAAAACCTATTGCATTCTACTGATATTTACTGCTGAGCAAGGAATTGTGGAAGGTGTCTGTCTGTCTGGATTTATTTATTTAATTTGTATGCTACTAATGACTCTGGGTGGCTTAAAAAAGTGAGTGAGAAAGATCACTAAAATAATATCCCAAAGGTACTTTTTTCAGAAGGCAACTGAACTTTGTTTTTCCTTGAAGATGTTTCACTTCTCATCCAAGAAGCTTCTTCTCCAAGATGGTGAAAGTATCTCCACCTAGACTCTACATTGTTAGCTGAGGGATGACTTAACTAGAGTTGTTGTTGTTGTTGTTAGTTGCGAAGTCGTGTCCAACCCATCGCGACCCCATGGACAACGTTCCTCCAGGCCTTCCTGTCCTCTACCATCCCCCGGAGTCCATTTAAGCTCACGCCGACTGCTTCAGTGACTCCATCCAGCCACCTCATTCTCTGTCGTCCCCTTCTTCTTTTGCCCTCAATCGTTCCCAGCATTAGGCTCTTCTCCAGTGAGTCCTTCTTTCTCATTAGGTGGCCAAAGTATTTGAGTTTCATCTTCAGGATCTGGCCTTCTAAAGAGCAGTCAGGGTTGATCTCCTCTAGGACTGACCGGTTTGATCGCCTTGCAGTCCAAGGGACTCGCAGGAGTCTTCTCCAGCACCATAGTTCAAAGGCCTCAATTCTTTGGCACTCAGCCTTTCTTATGGTCCAACTTTCACGGCCATACATTGCAACCGGGAAAACCATAGCCTTGACTATACTGTACACACCTTTGTTGGCAGGGTGATGTCTCTGCTTTTTAGTATGCTGTCTAGATTTGCCTTAACTAGAGTTAAGACTGTGCTTTCCCCCCCCCAAAAGACAATTGGACTTTCTTGTTTTTTTGCTTATTATCCAAGAAGCTTCTTCAGAACTGTTACCTTTTGGAAAAAGTACGTTTGGAACAACCATGAACTGAATGATTGAGAATCTCCATAGGCATTTAGCTTCAGATAAATGTTTGGGAACCTCAGAGTTAGTTTTGCTTTGACATTAATATGCTGTGTGTTCAATAAACAGTAAGGATTTTTGGAAACAGAATGATCCTGGACATTTATTTGAATTCTCGAGCTGGATGTTGACAGGTACCCTGTTGTAAAGTTTGCAGGTGGAGATGGAGAGTTGTCAATCCTTTGGTGGTGGGATTTGAGTGTGGTCATTGACAAGGTGTTTCAGTAGTCCGTAGTGTGATACTCTTGTTAGAAAAGCTAATGCAATCCCGGCCTTTACGTACTGAAAGAAACATCATATCAGACAGGTGGCTCCTCCGAGGTATGGCATTAAGCTAAGCTTAATTTGTCCATTGTTAGTAAAAAAAATGTGACAGTACTATTTAATGGTGGTACTCTGATTAATTGTCCAGAAATCTGAAGAAAACAAAGCAAATAAATATGGATTGAAAAGGTAGCTAAAAGAGATAATTAAGACTATGATTATTAATTTATACTTGGTGGAGAATCTAGGGTATGCCAGATGCTCAGTTAAGACAGGGACATCGGACATGCTTCCTGTTGTTTTCAGGACCTCAGAAGTATTTTGGGTTCATTTATTCCCAAACAACCCCACCACAACGCAGAATCCAATTTCTAGCCTTGCAATTTCCTGCAAATGACTTTAGCATAAATCATTAGGAACCAGTAATGTGAAACAGCCCGGATTGCACGATATTATTTTATGCTTTCAATATCCTTTTCTCCAAGTCTCCAAATTCTGGGGCAGGTTGCAAATATAAGCAAAGCCACGTTACTGGATGGCAAGCAGCCAATCGTCCGCCATCTATCCTCGGCGATCAATCCTCCACATACTATAAATAAAAGAGTGGCTGTGAATTCTAATTTGCCAAGGGGGTGGGAGGTGGGGTGAATAATGAACAACTTTAGTATGCCAGTGCAAGTTCCTGTGGAACACCATTTTTACATGCAAGGAATGTCAGTACGAAATTCCCCGGTGTTTCTGAAGCTGTGCTCTGGTGACAGCTGGGCGACAGGCGGTAATTGAACATATTTAAAAATCCGCCTCATGTACTAAACAGCTTTGAATGTCTGTTTTGTTTAAGGTCCACTGAATTGTGAAATGGTTGCTTCATTCACACAGATGTTAATATCTCCAGGCTGTTCTCTGCTTTTCCTCATTTACATACTTGCAAGCAAGTTTGCCATTCAGAGAGTGAAATGCTGTGACTTGTCACTATTCTTTCTTGAAATAATGCATGTCCCAGACAAAACAACTAGAAACTGTAATTACACCTCATTAAGGTTTAAGGGGGAAAAAAAATAATAAGGAACATTCCAATAGGTGTTTCACTTACTGGTGCTTCATTAGTTCTTTTTTGGTTTAAATACCTGGAGCCGATGAATATAAATTACTTACAATTGGGAAACAATACCCCATTGAATTTCCTTGGGTCTCCTGCCCTCCATCAATGAAAATATTTTCCAAGTCACAGCAGGGTTGGGCAAATTGGTTCAGATTGAATTCAACCCTTCAAATCAGTTCAGGAAGTAAATCCCATTCGAAGGAAATGCTTAAGTTGATGGGAAATCTCCATTTGATTGGATTCTGATGACTAACTCAATTCAAACCAAATCTCCAAATTGGATTTAAATTGGTTTGAACCAGGGGTGGGTTCCTCCTGGTTCGGACTGGTTCTCCCGAAACGGTAGCGGCCCGCTGGTGATGTCACGATGACGTCACCGAACCGGATCGGTCGTTGCCGGTCCGTGAGGGCCGACATCTTTTTTTTGAATTTTTTTTTTGATTTTTTTTTCCTTCTGAGCATGCACAGAAGCCAACTTCCGGCACTGTGCATGTGGTCGCCATCTTTTTTTCAGCTTTGTTTTTTTTTTTTAATTTTTTTGGGGGGGGGTTGTTACTGTGCATGCACGTGCATGCCCACAAGGCGTGCCCATGAGGCGCGCCCATGAGGCACGCCCATGCGGCGTGCCCACGTGGTGCGGGATGGAGCAAACCGGCAGCGATGTAAGTTGGAACCCACCCCTGTTTTGAACTGGTGGGGACCATTATAAATACATAGTGTCAGCCATGGAAAGATCGGAGTGTGTAAGAGAACTGAGCATTAATACTTATATCTAGTATTTTTTGAAATATGGGTGAGGTATAGTATATATAGGGACAATAGCAATATTGCTATTGCTATATAGGGACGCGATGGCTCAGTGGCTAAGACGCTGAGCTTGTCGATCAGAAAGGTCGGCAGTTCGGTGGTTCGAATCCCTAGCGCCGCGTAACGGAGTGAGCTCCCGTTACTTGCCCCAGCTTCTGCCAACCTAGCAGTTCGAAAGCACGTAAAAAATACAAGTAGAAAAATAGGGACCACCTTTGGTGGGAAGGTAACAGCGTTCCATGTGCCTTCAGCGTTTAGTCATGCCGGCCACATGACCATGGAGACGTCTTCGGACAGCACTGGCTCTTCGGCTTTGAGATGAGCACCGCCCCCTAGAGTTGGGAACGACTAGCACATATGTGCGAGGGGAACCTTTACCTTTACCTTATAGTATATAACTCCTTTTTATGACCCTGTAAATCCCTTAATTCAGGGTAGAATCCTGGAGACTGAATGGAGTTGAACATTTACTGGCCGGATGCCCATGCAATGTTCACAGCAGATATTTTTTCTTTGCGCCCTAGAAGAGAAAAATCTGCTGCTACCTAGGATTGAACTCTTAACCTTCCAAGTGGGAGGCGAGCGTCTTCACCACTAGGCCACTAGGCGGGTCTTGGGGAATATAGTATATAAAGTAGGATAAATCATTTCTTGACTCTTCAAAAATTCAGGCCAAGTTTGAGAGACTCCCATCCTGTTTTTCCTATATAAGCAATTATCTTTACACTGATTGGAAGGGAAAAATCATTGCCTTATATGTATGTGATGAAACCCAGACATAGACTACGTCAAATTTGCTTTATAAATCCTGATGAATTCTAAATTCATATTGAATTATTTTAAGACTCTCTACCAGGAATTAAAGCAGCTGCAGAGAGTGATGCATGAAAAAAAAATGTAGGGAAAATCTGGAGAGACTCACCTCTGTATCTCTACTTACACATATCATTAAGGATTTCCAATTATTTTATTTTATTACGTGTGGGTGTTCTATAATTAGATTCACAGTCTAAGGCTGGTGTAAACTGAATAATTTGAGTAGTAATCAAGGACCTAAGAATGAGGTAGTGTCTAAGAATGTAGACAGTTCCAAGCAGGGTGTTTGCTTTGTAAAATTAGAATATTCAGGTCTAGTAAATTCAATATTTCTAGATGTTGGGGAAGCCCTTCAGGTATTCCTCCAAGGACTCCAATCCAAATTCGTATAGCAATGGGTTTCTTTTCCCATAAGCATTTAATTTCTATTTTCAAGTCCAATATTTCCTTAATCCTAGCATCAAGGAACCAGACTTCGATAACTGTTATATCAGGCATCTTATGAACAATATCTATTAATCTATCTATTATCTATCTAAGATCTATCTATTTGGATCTTAAAGTCCCACAAAACCATAACCTACATTCATATCCAATGGCAAAGTTTCCAATGAATAATTCTGGCAACTCATTCATGATGCTGCTTATAGCCAATTTGTTGAAAATTTGCTGCTGCCACTGATCAAATGGCCAATTGCGTCAACCTTTATACTACAAAAGAGACATTTGCTATTGTTCGTTACTTGTTGAATCTTCCAATTAAAAATGATTTTCAATTATTTCTCTCCTATATTCAGCCTTCCCCTTTGTTGTTTTCAAGAGCTTTCCTTGATTGACTGCCTGCAGCAAACGTTCTTGGCTTCATTTGATTCTGTAATAAATTGGAAACTTCTAAAAATTCCCAAATATTTGTAGCTTTCTTCTGGTGCTACTGCTTTTATTAAATCTTCGTTTACTAAACTGAATTGCATCATTTTCGTTAACTTTGCCTGTCTTTATAGCTGTAATCACACACTTATTATTGCTAAAATTTTAGTAAGCAATTTGACTGCATGTGATATGGACTTACATGGAAGACATGAATTTTGGGGAGTCCTAGTGGACAATCACTTAAATATGAGCCAACAGTGTGCTACAGTGACAAAAAAAAAGACACACAAAAAAAGCCAACCCAGTCCGAGGCTACATTAACAGAGGGATAGAATCAAGATCACGTGAAGTATTAGTACCACTTTACATATAATGCCTTGGTAAGACCACACTTGGAATATTGCATCCAGTTTTGGTTGCCACAATATAAAAAAGATGTTGATACTCTGGAAAGAGTGCAGAGAAGAGCAACAAAGATGATTAGGGGACTGGAGGCTAAAACATATGAAGAATGCTGCAGGAACTGTATATATCTTGTTTAATGAAAAGTATTAGGGGTGACATGATAGCAATATTCCAATATCTCAGGGGCTGCCACAAAGAAGAGGGAGTCAAGCTATTCTCCAAAGCACCTGAGGGCAGGAAAGGAAGCAATGGATGGAAACTAATCAAGGAGAGAAGCAACCTAGAACTAAGGAGGAATTTCCTGACAGTTAGAACAATTAATCAGTGGGGACAATTCTACCTATCACTTTACAATCAAGTCTCATAGAGATAAAACATTCTCATTAGTATCCCAAAGGTGCTTTTTCAACAGGCAACTGGACTTTCTGGTTTGTTTGGTTTTTTTTGAAGATATTTCGCTTCTCACCCAAGAGGCTTTTTCAGAGCTCAAGAAGCTTCTTGGATGAGAAGCGAAACATCTTCAAAGAAAAACCAGAAAGTCCAGTTGCCTCTTGAAAAAAACACCTTTGGGACAACCATGACCTGGATGACTGAGAATCTCCATAGACATTCTTATTAGTAATATAGTTTATTAATTGATTAGTCTTATGACTGTTACATATTGAATGTACATAGTTTACTGTCAGGTCCTCCATTCTGGCGGGAGAATGGAGAGCCCTGATTGGTTGATCTCACTGACAGCTTGGTATATAAAGCCGGCTGTCAGAATGCCCTGTTGCTGGAGTCTTGAGACACTCTCAATAAAGAGCTGTTGTACCCAACCTGTCTCAAGCGTCTTCTGTGCCAGAATCCAACAATGGCGACGAAGGTGGGATCACAGAAGAGCTGAAGACATCGAAGACCCAGCCCGGCGGCGAACGATCGGCAGCCATTTTTTGGCGGTAAATTCGAACCGCAAGTGGCTCCAGGATGTCAGCGCTCCACCCGCCGACTCCTTTCGACTCCACCAAGGAGAATTGGGGGTCCTACATGACCCGTTTTCGCTGCTTCCTAGAGGCCAACGACCTTACCGGCCTTACCGACAATAGGAAGCGAGCATTATTCCTCAGCCATGGCGGCCATGAGGTCTTCGATACGGCTGAATCACTGGCAGAGCCAACCCCCGTCGAGACAATCCTGTGGCCAACGCTGCAGAACCTGCTCCAGACGCATTATGCCCCGGTTCCCTCTAAGGTGGTCTGGAGGCATGAATTCCGCCAGAGGCTGCAGCAGGATGGGGAATCCATAAACCAATATATGGCAGTGCTTCGTAAGGCTGCTACACATTGTGAGTTCCGGGATCTCGACGACATACTCCTGGACCAACTCATCTGTGGGGTCCAGGACCTGAGGTTGCAACGGCGTCTGCTGGCCAAGGTGAACCTAACCCTTCAGACAGCCCTAGATGAGGCCTGGGCTACCGAAGCATCGAATAAGGGAGCTGACACCTTACACCGACGCCAAGCACTTCAAGTGCCACCAAAGCCATCCGCTCCGGTGCATGAAAATAGGTGCCTTGATGAACCGTCTGAGGAGAGTGAAGAAGAGGAGATTTTCCAGATGTAGTGGCGCCGCAGTATGGAGCAGCCCAAACACCAAGCATGCTCCAGTTGTGGTGGGCAACCCCAGCGAGCCTCCTGTAAATACAGGGATGCTGTCTGCCGCCGCTGTGGCAGAACCGGGCACCTCACCAGGGTCTGCTGGGTCAGCCAACCGTCTGGGAGCCAAGCCTCTGCCGACTACAAGAGGGCCAACACACATTAAGCCCCTAAGTCAACCTGGCAGCCGAGATGCCGGCCAGAGGGGAATCGCAACCCTGAGGCCAATCAGACCTGGGTCGGACAGGCAAGCACCCCCCTTCGGGAAAAGATCCATGTCACGGTGCGGCTCGAAGGGTGCCCCTGTCAGATGGAGATCAACACCGGACCTTCCATCAGCATCATTTCTTGGGCTGCCATCAAGCAAGCCGTCCCAGCGCGCCGACAGAAGCACCTGTGGAACCAAGCCTTGAGGATCAACGACTACCAGGGCAACCGGATCCCAGTACTCGGCTGGAAGAACTTCCAGGTGCAGTTTGGCAAGTTCTGCGGCGACCTGCCCATCACAGTGGTTCGAGGAGACCTGCCCACGTTACTCGGGTTAGATTGGTTCAACGCCTTAGGACTCGGGGTGACCGGGATCAGCATGGTGTCTGGCGGCTGCGCAGATGACCTGATCTGCGATTTAAGGACGTTTTCAACGACCAGCTGGGCAAGTATGTGGGCACACCGATAACCTTCAATCTTGACCCTCAGGTGGCCCCCATCAGGCTTAAGCCACATAGGGTTCCCTTCGCCCTGAAGCCCAAGATTGACAGGGAGCTGGACAAATTGATTAGCCAAGGGGTCCTTGAGCCTGTCGATCACGCTCGTTGGGAAACCCCAATCGTCACTCCTATCAAGAGTGACGGGTCTGTCCGCATATGTGCGGACTATAAATGCACCATAAACAAAGCGTTACAGCAGAGTGCATGCCCCGTACCGATAGTCCAG
>QLTV01002540.1:1665347-1674264 GCA_003457575.1 Thermophis baileyi | reverse complement strand
GAGCAAAGTACTTTAGATACTGGTTGGGCAAAGCTATTAAATATTTTTTAACCAGGTGAGATGAGAAACTTGGCACCCCACAATATCATCTCACCCACAATGCCAATGCAGCAAGCCATTCCCAACAGAGGGTAAAATTGACTATTTGATTGGGACTGGAGACTAAGACATATGAAGAGTGGTTGCAGGAACTGGGCATGGCTAGTCTAGCGAAGAGAAGGACCAGGGAAGACATGATAGCAGTCTTCCATTATTTGAGGGGCTGCCACAGAGAGGAGGGGGTAGAGCTATTCTCCAAAGCACCTGAAGGACAGACAAGGAATAATGGATGGAAACTGATCAAGGAGAGATTCAACCTAGAAACAAGGAGGAACTTTCTGACAGTGAGAACAATCAACCAATGGAACAGCTTGCCCTCGGAAGTTGTGGGAAATTCATCACTTGAGACTTTCAAGAAGAGATTGGACTGCCACTTGTCAGTAATGGTGTAGGGTCTCCTGCTTGAGCAGGGGGTTGGACTAGATGACCTATAAGGTCCCTTCCAACTCTGTCAATCTGTTATCTGTTATCTTCTGCATGGTACACCTAACTAAATTTAAAATCTGCATGCAGAGATGGGAAACATACTTCCAAATTCTTATATTTCCCCAAGTAGAAGGGGGTACATCCAAAAAAAAACCACACCCCTCATTATCAGCATTAGCTGAACAGATGTTTTCCCACATATTCCCAGGGTCTCTCTACTTTCTACTCTGAATTAGTACTCTTAAATTTAATGAGCTGTAATATAACTTACGTTCATGGCACCCTGGGACTCTGTGTAAGACTTCTGTTCTGTTTCACCATTTACCTCTAGTACATGAATTATATGCATTTTATTTTACATTTGTTTATAGCTGAAGAAGCTGCTATATATATATATATATATATATACACACACATACATACATACATGCACACACACACATATACATACATATACACACACACATAAACATACTACACAGGTAGTCCTTGATTTATGACCATAACTGAGCACAAAAATTTCAGTTGTTAAGTGAGACCTATGTCAAGTGAGTTTTGCCCCATTTTACAACTTTTCTTGCCACAATTATGAATCACTGGAGTTGATAAGTTAGTAACCCGGTTGTTAAGTGAATCCGGTTTCCCCATTGACTTTGCTTGTCAAAAAGTTGCAAAAAAGTACAAACCAGTTGCCAAGCATCTGAATTTTGATTACAAGATCATGGGGATGGTACAAAGGCTGTAACTGTGAAATGGTCATAAGTCCCTTTTTCATTGCCGTTGTAACTTTGAACGGTCACTATATATATTCCTGTTATGTACTTGCATATAATAAAATCTCTCTCCTGTGAACCTTGAATGCCGGAGTCTTCAGATGCAATGAGCAAAGTTCTCATGGTATGATATTTATATGATTTTATATTATATGCACCATTTGTGTAATGACTTGATGAGGTTTGTATCATTTGCTTGATTACTTTTCTGCAGAAGCGGTACTCTACAGTTTAAACAATAATTGGGAATAATAAACACTACTAAATCAAGATTTCAGTTTAGGTCAAATGTCCTGAAGTTCCTAGTACCACAGGGAGTTGAGACAACCGATCATTGCTTGTCATGCCCCAGCATATAACTTGTATATACTGTTGTTGCTCCCTAGCCCCATCTAGTGGCCGGAGGGACAAATATGCCCCAACATACGGTCTTTATATACTGTTGTTGCTCTCTAGCCCCATCTAGTGGCTGGAGAGACAAATACCAAGTATATTGTTTGAAGCTGACCCCACTCCATTACCCATCAGCCCACACTCTGGCACGCTGGGAAGCCAGACTCCATTTCCTTTAGCATTTGGAGAAGGCAAAAGCACAAAGAAGAATCCATCTTAATCTGTGGCACATGGTCATCCAAGGACAAACCCACATCCCACACACAGAGCATCGCTGGTGAGATTTAAATTGCTTGTATTTATTATTCATTATGTTCAGCAGTAACTCAATACTGCCTATCTTGTATTTGGTTCTCATTACATGTATCCCTATTTTCCCCAGTTTCACCATATTCTGTTCTTTCAATAAAGCATCCAGATCTACACACACAATCTGTTTTATAGGTGGGTTTATAGGTGGGTTTATCTGCGCTGCACACAGACTAACATGTAGTGAAGACAGAACATTGCTCATAGTCCTCTGATGATCCCTTCCAACTCTGTTATTCTGATGTATGGGTTGTTGGTCTGAGCACTATAGAAGATAGCATTTTAAAACGAACAAACAGGCACCCTACTACATAACAACAAAAGTTGTATCCCATCAGCCCACAAGAAATCGGACCATTAACAACAACCAGCCAGTCAAACAGCCCAAAAGCAAACCATGACTCAGAAACATCCAAACAGATGACACTAATTTAGATCACACAGACGGTGCTTAAAACCAAAGACCATGTCTCAGTAACAACAGCCATCCAATCAAACAGTCTGAAATCAGACCATGATGTAGCTGAACAAACCACACCCACACTAATTTGCATCACATAAAAAGGTATTTAAAGGCCAGTGTTCGGACAGACGAGCACAATTCAAAGCGCACTGACGATGTCTCCTCGAATGGTGACAAAACGTCTGCAACCAAAGTGCCAAGTTCAGACCAACAGCCCAACTACCAACCTGAGCTATTAACATTCAAATACATTTCAAATTCTGATGTATGTTGGATACATAACAATCCAGAGATGATTTGGGACTCATGACTGAACTTTCTTCCAATACCCATGATATTGTGGTGGTGTTACATGAAGCCATACTATTGTCTAGTGTTACCATGACCTGCTGTGACAGTTTGCATCCTGAAAATTATATGCTAGGACTGTGTGAATTAAGTCAAGACTCTCTAGAGAATTTGCAAAACGTGGTCTGAACAACATTAGCATTCTTAGCACACCAGGGGGTGGGTTCTTCTTCTCTGCCAGTTCGCTCAGTGATGCGCCGCGCGGGCGCACACGTGCTTCCCTGGCACTTTGCACGCACTTCATGCATGCGCAGTGCGCTTCACGCATGCTTCACGCACGCTTCATGCATGCTCAGTGAGCTTTGCGCGCGCTTTGTGCATGCGCAGAAGCAAAAAAGAAGATGGCAGCACCTATGGCGCCACCAAAAGAACTGGTTCGGGGGCATGGCAGGCCTGGGTCGCTGCCGGTTCTAGCGACCCAGGCTGCCAAGTTACTACCGGTTCTATAGAGCCGGTCCGAACCAGGAGGAACCCACCTCTGTAGCACACGGGGTTTTACTGTATTTTGGGCTTTTCTGCCTCACCACCACTTCCAAATCCAATTCCCTCAGAACCAGGTGGTCCATGACCATTTTTAAAGACCAACTGATCCCATATCTCTGAGAATATGGAACAAAAGCCATTGACTTGTTCTTGCAAAACTTCCACCATGCCTATTCCATAATCCTATTCCATGCAAAAGGAGAATGTAAACTATTGATTGTACCAGTACTTCCCACAATGACTTTCCTTGATGTGTTTGTGATTACATGAAAAAAAATATAGCAGCAGTTAAAAAGATGAAGAATTGAAGAGGCATCAATTCATACGTCTACTTGTGTGTCTGAACAACAATGAATGTTGTGTGAAAAATGATGTACTGTATTATTTAGAAATGCAGAGAGAGAGAGAGAGAGAGAGAGAGAGAGAGAGAGAGAGAGAGAGACAGACAGAGAGAGAGAGAGAGAGAGAGAGAGAGACAGAGAGACAGACACAGAGAGAGATGCACAGAGAGAGAGTGAGGAGAGAGAGAGGAGAGAGAGAGGAGAGAGAGAGAGACAGAGAGACAGACACACACACAGAGAGAGAGACAGAGAGAGAGACCGACAGACAGACAGAGATTACGGTCTCTGCGCACGCTCGCTCACCCTTTTGAATTTAGACCGGACAAACTCTAAGGGCGGGAGGTCGGAAGGCGGTCTGAGTTGCGCTCCCTACGTTTCACGCACTGTAAGTCGATACGACGGAAGCCGTCTTCTGAGCGANCCCCCTGCCACGCCACCCCCCCCACACACACACCAAAACCACACACACACACAGAGAGAGAGAGAGAGAGAGAGAGAGAGAGAGAGAGAGAGAGAGAGAGAGAGAGAGAGAGAGAGGGAGGGAGAGGGAGAGAGAGAGAGAGATTTGGGACCTTGAAATATATGATTCTTGCCCCAACAGTTCAACTTTATTAATAAGTTAAGAAGATTGCCTACCACTTAATATATTTCAATTTAACAATTCCCTAGCAACATTATTTGCCAGTTGTTCTAGAATTCCCTCTGCCCCATTATTACCCCATCTCTCCATGAAATTTTGTTTTGGAAACCAGAAAAGACATTCTCAAGTCATTATTTGAAAAATAAGTTTCACTAGTGACCTAAAAAATAGGAAATATAGATTCAGATTCCTACAGGGACACCTTCTTGCACTTGGAAAAATTGTAAATAAATGATGAAACTGTGTTTAAAAACATGTTTGGAATCATACAGTATACTCTGGATACTTGGATTCGGTTGGCGAATTGTTGCATTTTTCATTTACTTGTTTCCTTCTCTATGGGCATGTCAACAGTGTAATCTGTTTTCTTTCGTTTGACTCATTATGGTGATAAATAAATCATTTATTGCTCATTACAGTTTCTCATATTTCTGTACATTCTGTCAGCCACGTTCCTCAGTCTGTGCCTTAGGCCACGGATGGCCTCTATATGTATATGATCCTCATCTTCCATTCCTACCCAACTTAAAAACGCAAAATCCTTTTTTTTTTAAATGAGAAAAATAGTCAAATGGCATCTTGTTCACCATGAAAGGGATGTATAAAAAATCTGGGAACAAGGAAGCAAATATTCTGATGTATCTAGTATGTGCATAATGTATCTAGTATGTGCTATACCAGGGGTATTGAACTCGATTTCATTGAGGGCCGCATCAGGGTTGTGTTTGACCTCGGGTTTCCAGGGTGGGTGTGGCCAGGATGGGTGTGGCCAGCATGACATCACTTGTGTCAGGGGGTGCCTGTGGTGGCTCGAGCACTCTGCCAATGAAAATGGGCTCCTGAGCTCTGTTTTCAGCTGCGACGGCCTCCTGCAACCTTCTGCCAGTGAAAATGAAGTTTGGGGGAGGGGCACACGTGGCCCTCATGAGCTCCATTTTAGGCTGGGACGGCCTCCTGCAACCCTCTGCCAGCGAAAACGGAGCTCAGGGGGGGGGCATGTGCGTCCTCCCGAGCCCTGTTTTCGTGGCAGAGGTCCTGCGGGCTGGTCCTTCAATGTTTCCAGGGTGGCCCCATGGGCTAGATCTAAGCACCCCATGGGCCGGATCCAGCCCCCAGGCCTTGAGTTTGACACCCCTGTGCTATACTTTCATTCTGTGAAATTAAATGAAATTTACTTATGTATCCATACCTGCATTGTAAAATTATAATAGTGAAAATGAGGTACTTATTTTGTTGATAGATAGATAGATAGATAGATAGATAGATAGATAGATAGATAGATAGATAGATAGATAGATAGATAGATAGACAGACAGACAGACAGACAGACAGACAGACCGTGACAGATTTTCTTATTTATACTATTACTAACATTAATGTATTTCTTGAGGGTGTTGTTGTTTTTTTTTTGTTTTTTGAATTAAGGACTGTATGCCACCTAGAGCCAGGTTCATGTGAGACGTGTGACTATAAAATGTGATTTAAAAAAAACCAAACAAATTATTCCACGCAGTCTCTGGACTTGTCCATCTAAGTACTGGCTATTGTACATTTTGTAATCAACTACGGAAAATTGTGATACCTGTCTGAGGTCTACCCTATGTTTCAGTTTTTTCTCTTTTGCTTTTTTTGAATACTGAAAGCAGATCATAAACTGGAGATCACGTGCTTCCAATACAGAACAATAACTGAAGGAACACGGTGGCTCGAGTGGTTGGAACACTGGGCAGAAGGTTAGCCCAGCCCATGTTCGAGACTGGAGAGATACTGTGGGGTGGGGTTGAGATCTAGTCCTTCACTCCCACTCCTGCCAGGGACAGGAAAGGACTCCCCCAATTGGGTGTCTCCTGGGCAACATTGATGTCACCGGCAATCCAGGGCTGGGTTCTGGATCCTTTTGCTGCCAGTTCGCTCAGGGTCTCGCCGTGTGCACGCAGCAATCAAAAAATAGCTTCTGCGCATGCGCAGAAGCAAAATCCAAGATGGCGGCACCCACGGAGACACCGACGGAACCGGCTCCGTGACGTCATCGCCGAGCTACTAACGGTTCTAAAGAACCGGTTAGAACCGGTAGGAACCTACCTCTGTGGCAATCCTTTCAACCCAGAAACACCTCAGTGCTTCTGACACGAGTGCAAAAAAAAAAAAAAAAAAAAAAAAAAAAAAAATAAAAAAAGTTAAAAAAAAAATGGTAAAAAGAGAAAGAAACAAACAAAGGGAAAAAACATAAAAAAAAAAAAAAAAAAAAAAAAAAAAAAAAAAAAAAAAAAAAAAAAAAAAAAAAAAAAAAAAAAAAAGCACAATAATTTGAATCTATGTTGTGGATCTGTTACTGTAGGCAAATGTCTCAATTATTCATTGCAAGCATGTGGAAAGTTAAAATATCCACATTAATAAAAGGCATGTTTCTCCGAATCCCTAGCCGGCATTATCTTAACTGTTCTCAAGGTTACAGTTAATATGGGAATATTATACTCATCACAATACAGATTTCTCCCCCCACCCCCGACTGCCAACCTAATATTTTATACCCTGGTGGTAAATAATTAAACTGACTTAGCACTTCAGCATAAATAAACTAACAATATGTCTGTCCTATAAATGTTATACATTCATTGTAAAGTAAGTCTAAATCAAGATTATGCACTTTAACAATAAGAAGGCGCAGCAATAAACAGCCAGAAGTAAACACATCTACGAAGATGTAATCGTATTTTCTAATAAAGGATGCTTATATAAAGCACCCTGCAATGTATATCTATTTTTACCCCTAATTTTAAATGTAATATACAAGCTTTAATTTCAGCATGTGTGCTATTAAACATCTACCAAGAAACATATTGCAAATTAACATAATTGTATCAGGAATTCCCACAAGCCCAAAATGCTATTTGTCAGATTGCATTATGAATACCGAAATCAAACATTTCTGGTTGAGGTCATTTGTCACCAATATCAGACATTCCAGCTTCTGCATATCAACCAAAAGGAGATGAATGGGGGGGGGGGAAATAACATGGAGTTTACTTTGCCTATGGATATCCAATACCCCGAATTAAACACGTTCACAGGAGTCTGAACAATTATTCAAATGTCCTTGATCTTTCCCTAAGTCCGTGTTTCTAGCTAATTGAGAATCATCTCCATCCACTGTTCTATTCTTCTTACCCCCAATTACAATTTCTCATTTCCTAATTTAAGTGACCAGACTATTCATTCATTTGCACGTTTGTTCTCCTACGGTTCCTGATAATAGCGATTCTGCCATTCATGTCAATCTTGGGAGGTTTTCTTTTTTTGGGGGGGGGGCTTACTATGAAAATTCTTTCTCCTAACTTAAGAATAGCAAAAAAATATATGTACCATCTACAAAATCTCTTGTTCCCTTGGCTGGTGAGTTTCTTCTGTCCCAGTTATTTATCAGTGTCTATGAACAGGGTTTAACCAACCACCTGGATTCATCGTTTTTTGCTTTTTTTAAAAAAAAAACTTTTTATTCAACGAATTACACTATTACAGCTTTCCGTTATCGGAATTTCTTCTTAATTTCATGTTATCCATTTTAAGGCCTATTGTTTTATACATATACCTTCTTATACCATTTACTCCTTTATATAATATATACAACACTTATACATCATATTTACACTCTAAATATATCTATATTTTTTCCATTTTGTTACATTTTCATACATTCTTTATGCATTAATTTTGCTTTTTTTTCCGGAGCCAGTTATACCTTCTATTCCATATTTTATAATACTCTGTTTCCTCTCTATCCCTTAGTTCCATCGTTAATTTGTCCATTTCTGTGCATTCTAGCACCTTTTTTATAATCATTGCATTTGAGGGGATATTTTCTTGCTTCCAATTTTGGGCAAATGTAATTCTTGCTGCAGTAATTATATGCAGCATGATGTATTGAATTTCTTTACTAATATTTTCTTTTGTTATACCCAATAAGAATAATTCTGGCCTTTTTGAGAGTCCTAAGTAGCAAAGTTTGGAAGTCATCTTGTTAGGACCTTTCAAACTTTCCCATGGTTTTTCATGGTTGATTTCCCCTTCCGCGCCATTTTTTTTTTTTGTAAGTGCCAAATTTCCAAAATTAGGTTCGGGTCACGACCAAATCAGATTGCAACCAAAGTTATGGAACAAATTATGGTCGTGACCAGAGGTTCTACTGTATGTAGAAGTTCTAGCAGCTGATCAATAGAAAAGCATGGACAGGCCGTGGCATTCTGGTTGATCTTTTTTCTTCTCTTCAGAATAAATGTAAAGACCTCTGTAAATGAACTGGCATTTTTAAAATCTCATACCCAAATTCAGTCAGGATAAACTGGATTTTAACCCTCTTTATTCTCTTGAGTGAACTTTTCTTAAAGTCTGAAAATTTCAACCCTTATGAAGGCATCCCCTTCTGGTTTCTTCTGGTTCCTATGAGTTAACTATAATATATTACTATTACAGTTACATTCAAATGCTAGCAAAATAAGCCCACAATTAAGAAGGCACTTGTAAAGGTTCTAGCATATTTATGAAACAATGTAGAAGTGCAACTCTGATCTTTAGTAATTTCTCACAAAAATGCATTAATAATGTATGTTTATCCCATTATACTTCCAGAACCATTAGCAGCATT
>QLTV01002540.1:1610461-1623778 GCA_003457575.1 Thermophis baileyi | reverse complement strand
AAAAGTTTTGTGTGTAGATCAGGGGGGGGTTGGTCTAGTTTAAAAAAAGTTCTTAGAACCGGTAGTGGCGGCAGGCCCACCCACCCACCCACCCGGGACGCTTTTGCACATGCGCAGAAGTGTTGCACGCGTGCGTGAATGCGAACCGGTAGCAACGGGTTTTAGAACCCACTACTGATTCAAACTATCAAAATTGATAAATTCTGAAAGCTTTGCTCTTCAACTGATTGTTGAGAATGAAGAGAAAGAAAGACCTTGGATAAGGATAAGAATATGAGTATAGAAAGAGGTTATTTCTTTATGTAGAGAGACAATTAGTTTGGTCTAGTGGTTAGGGCATCAGGTTAGAAAGCAGGAGACCATGAGTTCTAGTCCTGCCTCGGCTGGGTGATTGTTGGGCTAGTTAATCTCTCTAAGTTAGTTAATCTCTCACAGGGTTATTGTTGTGGGGAGAACAGGAGGAGAAATATGTGTTGAATATGTTGGCTGTCTTATTTATAAAAGGTGGGATACAAATAAATAAATGGATACCCTGATCTGAAGTCAAGATAGACTGTAAGGTCAGAGATGGGTAACAACTGCATTCAGTTCATTTTTTAAATTTATTTATTAAACTTACATGCCACCCCTCTCAGTTCAGGTTCATGCTGAGGGAAAATAAAAACAGGTGATCTTTTTTTTAAAAAAAAAAAAATCAAATGTGGAAATGAAGTTGGCATTTTTTATTCTCTTTATTTCTCCATTTGATTTCATTTTGATGCTGAAAAGCACAGAGGACAAGAAAGTACTGTAAGAGAAACAAATAAAAGATATAATCTTCCTTAGTTTTTGATATTAATTTTAATGATATAACTTTAAGTGTATTACGTATTGGGAACCTTTATTTTCTTAGAAATAGAATTTCCTTTATTAGTTGATGTGCTGTAATTTCTAATCCATGCTAATTTATGGAGCAAAATGAAAAGAGAAAAGAGAAGAAAAATATTTTCCTCCCATTCCCAGATTGGGAAATACATATTTCTATATCTTCTGAGAATAGAATAGAATAGAATAGAATAGAATAGAATAGAATAGAATAGAATAGAATAGAATAGAATAGAATAGAATAGAATAGAATAGAATAGAATAGAATACAATAGAATAGAATAGAATACAATAGAATAGAATAGAATAGAATAGAATAGAATACAGAGTTGGAAGTGACCTTGGAGGTCTTCTAGTCCAACCCCCTGCTCAAGCAGGAAACCCTATACAATTTCAGACAAATGGTTATCCAATCTCTTCTTAAAAACTTCTAGTGTTGGAGCATTTACAACTTCTGGAGGCAAGTTGTTCCACTGAATAATTGTTCTCATTGTTAGGAAATTTCTCCTTAGTTGTAGGTTGCTTCTCTCCTTGATTAGTTTCCACCCATTGCTTCTTGTCCTGCCCTCAGGTGCTTTGAAGAATAGAATTATCTGTCTTTGTCTCTCATACACAAATTCAATTTCATATTTGGTAATATTGTTTTTTAATGGAAAACAAAAGAATCTTTTGAATGTCAGAGATTATGAACAGTCAGTTCCAGGAGTTAAATGACAAATTAACGTCATCATAAATCAATATAGAATCAGCCGTCAAACTATTCCTTTAATGATGTTTTATTCTGTGATTCAATTATAGACATGTGGAAACTGAAGATTTCTTATGAACATTCAACACATCCATTTTGTTGTAACAGCCCTGCCATGCTGAGTGGCATCTGCATAGAAGATTACCATATTTTACTCCGATCAATCTGTCGGGCTTTTATAGGGCTAATAATTGGAATTAAGTTCTGGCCAAGGAAATATAATAAAAATTATTAATCACTGGGGTCATTAAAAATGGGTTGATGTCCATCAGAATGGTGACAGGGAAGTAGGAATTCTAAATCTTTCTCATATGTGTGTCTTAATTAATGTGATATAGTCACATTTCATTTTCTTTTTTAATAAAAAGAAAAAAACAGGAACATTACAGACAAAAACTCCTCCTTTGGATATTTCTTGGACTAATTTTTGAAAACAAACAAACAGTTTAAGCAATCTATATTGCATGTCAGCAAATCTATGCATCATTTCAGTGGTGGGCTGCAACTGGTTTAACAACTGGTTTGGTGATTGCACGCGCCTAATGCGATTGCACGCAGCATTCAAAATACAGCAATTTGAAGCTCAGCTGCTTACTTTCTAAGGCAGCCCCAATAAGTAGAACAGCGGAGGCGCGGAAATCAGCTGTGCTGTGTGAATCAGCTGAGCCAGAAAGAAGGAAATATAGGACAGGATAGGGCAGGAGTGGGTGGGCGGGGCCAGCTGATCGTTGCAACTACCGGTTCGCCCAAACCGTTCCGAACCTGCAGCAGCCCACCACTGCATCATTTCCCCATGAACTCTTGAAAGCCTCAGAAAATTGGGAGAGATCAGCAAGTAGACATTTCATATGAGTTGGCCAAAGTTTGGAATGGCAAACAATGACAAAGGATTATGTGCCAGATGGCAAGCATTAGCTCTGCCAGTCTATTTCAGGTTTCATTTTTAGTAATGTAACTAGTTATATTCTTCCTATGGATCCTTTCCACCTATTATTGTAACATTTGTACAATGTTGTTGTGTTACATAAGGTTCCCCTTGGCCCCTTGTAGGAATCTGCATCCATCAGATTCGGGATTTTGGAAAATTAGGATTTTTATTCCATGGGAAGGGGCTTTTCATTGAAAAGGCTTTACTGTACACATTGTAAATCACCATATGTGGACACTAGGCAGTTTATGGTTCATGATTGCACTTGGATAGTCTCTCCTGTTTTAAATAAAAGCTGAAAAGAAGGAAGGGACATCTTTTGCAGAGGTGGTATTCACTTACTTTCCCTACCAGTTTGCAAATGTGAGCGCACGTCCACGCTTCGCTCACATGCGCCCCATCCACGCATGCACACGGCCTTCTGCGCATGCCCTGTGCTCACGTGAGCTCCTTGCATGTATGTGCATGGCTTCAAAATGAGCCTAAATAGAACAACATAGCGCCGGGGTAGGTGGGCGGGTGGGTGGGCCCACCCCACCCGCAGGTCGCTGCTACCAGTTCGCCCGAACTGGTCCGAACCAGCAGAATACTACCTCTGATCTTTTGGTCATCTTCTCTCCCTTCTGCTCTGATGGAACTTGTCTGAGCTGCAAGAAATGGAAGGTTGCAACAGCAAATTATGGCCCTAATATTAGTCTGCATTTTGTAGCTAAGATCTGGAAGCCCTATTGAGATATAGTGTCACAATAAGTTTTATATGAGTTCTTTCCATACTAATTCCATACTAAAACCACAAAGAAGAGGAGGTCAACTTGTTCTCCAAAGAACCTGAAGGCAGGACTGGATGGAAACTAATCTGAAAACTGAAAACTGAAAACTAATCTGGAAACTGGCAGCAATGGATGGAAACTAATCCAGGAGAGAAGCAACCTAGGACTAAGGAGATCTTTCCTGGGGGTGAGAACAATTAATCAGTAGAACAACTTGCCTCCAACACTGGCGGTTTTTAAGAAGAGACTGGAGAACCATTTATCTGAAGTGGTATAGGGTCTCCTGCCTGGGCAGGGGGTTGGACTAGAAGACCTCCAAGGTCTCTTCCAATTCTGTTATTTTGTTATTTTCCTGGCAAATAGAAATTGGATCACTAGAACCTTATAACATCAGAAATGGAAAACAAAGCAACCAGTTCAACTTCTGTTTTACACCGTTGGTGGGGGGGGGGGAGAAACATAAATGTGTAATCCAACCTTTTGCAGGCTGTGGAAAAACAATTAACAAATGTAAACATTTGTAAAGTGTATATTTGTGATTTCAATATTATTTCACAAAACAAGTGTTCTAGGGGTTTGTTTTCCTTTATCAAATGAATACACCATTCTTATTTGCAGAGTGCAGCTGCTCAAACAAAGGAATAAGAATCCAGCTCTTAATACTTTTAAAGCTGTAGTTTACACTCCTGCCAAATGAGCAATTTAAAGCACTATTTTCAGTTAATTCCATGCATTTCAACAAACATGTCTATTTAGCTAATTTAGTTAAGAATGTTATCGTCCCAATTCATAAGAATAATAGTTTTCTCTATGGGTTTCATTCTGGATAATTTTGCTTAGTTTATTGAAAACATTTTTTTTTTAAATCTTGCATTTCCTCCAAAAGACGTTAAGGAAGCTAACAATAGTCAATTAAATCTCTTCATTTGCGAGTAAAAAGAAAAGAATCAAAAAAAAAAAAGGAAAAAAGCTCAGCTACAGATTTAAAATGGGGTAGAAGTAGCTTCATAGTATTTTTTTTTTACCATTAACATTTTTATTGAGTTATAAAGTAATGTAAAATACAAAATGCAAAGTAAATAGGAAAGCAGTGGGGGGAGGGGAAGAGGAAGTGAGGAAAGATAAGAAGAAAAGAAAAGAAAAAGAAGCATTGACTTCCGACTCTCTCTATTACAGTAAAATCGCAACTTTTTGCTTTTTCATCATAATATAAACAAACCAATATACGAGCCGCGGTGGCGCAGTGGTTAGAGTACAGTACTGCAGGCTACTTCTGCTGATCACCGGCTGCCAGCAGTTTGGCAGATCGAATCTCACCAGGCTCAAGGTTGACTCAGCCTTCCATCCTTCCGAGGTCGGTAAAATGAGGACCCAGATTGTTGGATTATGCTGACTCTGTAAACCGCTTAGAGAGGGCTGTAAAGCACTGTAAAGCAGCATATAAGTCTAAGTGCTATTGCTATTGCTATTTCTATAAAAGACCTATCAGTCTAATCGGTAAATCCCAAAGTCAGCGTTTCATTCTTCTCCACATCAAGCACGAAATTCAGAAGCGGTCTCCATGTGGAAACAAAAGCACTTATATTCTTTTCTTTAATCAAAGCAGTCAATTTTGCCATTTCAGCCAACTCCATCAACTTCTGCAACCATTCATCCAGGGTAGGAAGCAAAGTGCCTTTCCATTTTGGTGCATACAATAGTCTTGCTGCTGTCAGCTTCATAGTCATTTTTAGTGGCATAATTCTTCTAATTCCTGTTGAGAATTTGGGTAGAACAAATTGGGCTATGAACATGTAGCGTTAATTTAATGTAGAATTTTGCATGCCAAAAGTCCAAGGTTGAGAGGACAAGAGCATAGGCGATCAGTTTGATCAACAGTCACTTACCGTATTTTTCGGAGTATAAGACGCATCTTTTTCCCCCCTAAAAGAGGGTGGAAATGTTGGTGTGTCTTATACACCAAATACAGCCATTTTTGGCCTCCCAAAGCCCCTCCCCTGCGTCCCATTTTTGCAAAAAATGGGCCCATTTTTTGCAAAAATGGGGTGCGCAGAGGGTTTGGGAGTCCTGCAGAGTGCTCCTGGGGGCTGGGGGAAGGCAAAAACACCCCCATTTTTCGCAAAAATGGGGGCGTTTTTGCCTTCCCCCATCCCCCAGGAGCACTCTGCAGGACTCCCAAACCCTCTGCACACCCCATTTTTCACAAGAACGGGTGAAAAACGGGCCCATTTTTGTGAAAAACGGGGCGCACAGAGGGTTTGGGAGGCCTGCAGAGTGCTCCTGGGGGCCAGGGAGGTCAAAAACTTTTTTTCTTACTCACCTCTTCGAAATCTTGGTGCGTCTTATACACCAGTGCATCTTACAGTCCGAAAAATACGGTACCTTATCTAGTCCAGCCGTTCCCAACTTTTCGGGCTCTGCAGATCGACGGCAGTGGCAGTGGTGGCTGGGAGAGAGGCAATGATTTTGCATGCATGCACGCTGCTTGCACAAATGGAGCTTCACGGGCTCACACATTCACCCACTGCTTGTGCGACCCAGTTTCAAACAGGCTGTGGACCAGTACTAGCCCATGACCGGGGGTTGGGAACCCCTGATGTAGTCCTACTACTGGATGGAGAAATGTTCTGATCAAAATTAGACTGCAATGTTTCCTTCACAATATTTCATTTCCTCAATGGGAACACCAATGTCAGACAAATGTGATTTGCAGAGGCGTATTCATTTGTAGGAAGAAAAATCCCAGGTCCAGTTCCAATCCGGGAATAAAATGCAGGCTGATTGGAAAGAAAGTTGGTTTATTGATGAAGCAGAACCATCAGCAGCGTGTGATTCTGGGACAGCTGACAAAATGGAGTTTAGAGTGGGTGGGTTTTATACCTTCTGGATTCCTATGGGGTCATGTAGGGGTCATGGCTGTCTCTATAAGCAAAAGGGGAAATGCAAATCCTAGATGTTTGTCCTAGCTAATTTTGTCTTGCCTAATTGTGTTGCTCATCTGGAGTTTCCATCTTGACACCGTCTTTCTGAATGGATTACCAAATCTGCATTTCTAAAAGCTGGCCTCCTCAGTTTCTGCTTGGGGGCAGGGAGACTGGGGCTGGTTTCTGCCTCCCTTAAGGTTTTTCCCTATTTCTCCTTTAGGGGAGATATTCTATCCCGCCTTTTTAATATCCCCCAAAATATTTCATTCTCTAGGAGGGTGGGTGGGTGCTGACTTTCTACACATTATAGCTAGAAGATCTCTAAAAATAAGACACCCCTTGCACAGAATAACTGCAAAGTATCAATTCTTCATCCTACATGCTATAATTTGAGCATAGGTATCATCAGCAGCAGTAACCTGTTGGCCATACTAATTAGTTCATGGCAATACCTGGTTGCATTAAATGGTTTCTTAAGTATCCTTTGGATATATCCAATCATATTCCTGGAAAAACTTATTTTTTTTCCCTTTTGTATCTAGGCTAATTCTGTTTTACAATTGGTCTATCCCATTGAGTTGGAAGCACAATTAAGTTCTATTCTTCTGATTCCATGTGGGCTTTAGTGTTTGTTTTCCAGAACACATAAATCTTTATAAAGCCTTACACATTTCTTGCACAGAAAGCAACGTTCACAGTAGTTCTAAGCAGAGATGCTTCATTTATTTCTCATAGGTTAGTTAATAACCAGAAACAATTCTTGGTGTCAGGACTGTATTATGATGAGGAGCATATTAAAGCTGAATTCTTCTTTTAGGTTGCAAAAACATACAATAAGGGGATGTTTTAGAAAAATGCCAGTTTAACACAGCTTATCAACAAAGGAGAATATTTGTAGCTCAGGGTTGAAATGAGGGGTTTCTTGCAGATGTTTCATTACCCTAACTAGGTAACATCATCAGTGCTATTCCATCAGCTAGCAGTGATGATCTTACCTAGTTAGGGTAATGAAATGTCTGCAAGAAAACAAGCAAGATCAGAGAGCACCAAGGACCTAACACAGCTTATCCCTGACATGCAGGTCATATGGGACTCCATAGGCATATTTCTACAGGGAAACATACTCAGTATATTATTATTTAGGGGTGTCAAACTCAATTTCATTGAGGGCCACATCAGGGTTCTGTTTGACCTTGGGGGGCTGGGGTGGGTATGACCAGGGTGGGCATGGCCAGATCGACATCACTTGTGTTGGGGGCACCTGTGCTGGCCCGAGCACTCTGCCAGTGAAAACGGTCTGTTTTCGGCTGTGATGGCCTCCTGTGACCCTCTGCCAGTGACAATGGAGCTCAGGACGGCCGTGGGCAGCCCTCCCAAGCTCTGTTTTCACTGGCAGAGGCACCACCTATTCTGACCCAGCCTTAGCAGAAGCAAGAAACAGACTCCTTGAAACGAAAAACCCCTATTTATTTACCTCTTGTGAATTAATGGCATCACCCACTGAAAAGTCCAAGCAAGAGTCCTACAAGGAGTTAAATGCAGCAACAGACCTTATAAGTTCCTTGTGATAATTGCACGGCCATGAGCTCCCAGCCGAAAGGCTGCAAATTAAGTTCTGGCAAGCAGTCTTTGTGGCACAAAACACAATGAGCAAAATCTTCAGAAATACGAACTGTTGTCTCCTACGACAACCACTCCCCTTTCCTTCTATTTATTCCCCAGCCAGGGAGGGGCCATTCAGCATCCACGTGTACTTTGCTTCCTGAGTCGACTCCTTGACCTCCATTGTTCACCTCTCCTAACTGCTCTGCGCATACGTGCATCTGGATCAGGCCCCAGCTGTTCTTCCTCCTCACTCATATCAGCCTCCAAAGGCAGCTGCCTCTCCAGTGGCTGGGAAATGTCGGACTGCCCTGGCTCTATCTCTGTGTCCAACACAGAGCATCCATCAGAGCCTTCCCCAGACTCCAGAACTGCCCAAGTTCCTGCCCAACCTCCTCATCATCTGAGTCTGCCGCCAGCTCTGCTGGCAGCTGGCAAGCCACAACACCACGGGCTGGTCCTTTGCTGTTTCCATGGCAGCCCTGCGGGCAGATCTAAGTACCACTTGGGCCGGATCTGGCCTTTGGGCCTTGAGTTTGACACCCCTGCTGTAATTCTATATGTGTGCAGAGCTCAGCATACATTAATCATTCAGATACATACAAATATGCGTAAGTCCTTTCCTATCAATCCTCGAAGTGTCCTCAACCTTCCCCCAAAAGAGGGTTGTGGCATCTTAATGAATTTCAGCATTAATGCAGTAAACTAGAGTTCATTTTTATACCCACCTATTCACAGCACTGATAATACACACATAATCAGACGGGGGAAAGCCAAGTGAGAGAGCAAATCTGGGAGAAGTAAATTTAATAATTTGATAGATAAAAATGTAAAACTGTTATGTTTCATTCTTGATAACAGCATCTATATGACTTTGCAATGTATTCATGAGAATGCCAAAATCTCATGACATCTCACTAAAACTTGGTGAGATGCTGATAAACTTTTGAAAAATTTACCGGTAGGCACTGGGGTCTTGACACAAATTCCTTCCAAAAGTTGCCAAAATTATTTTCATTCAAGATGTAGGCAGTTCTTGGGTGGTGTTTGTTTCTTTGTGGTGAAGCCATTACAAAAATGTCAAATGAGTCCAAAGAGGTCTAGGCAAGCCATTGCTTTTGCAACCAAAAGCTTTAGCAAACTTAGAAGAATAGAGTTGGAACAGACCTTGGAGTCTTCTAGTCCAACCCTGTGCTCGAGCAGGAAACCCTGTAACATTTCAGATAAATGGTTGTCCAGCCTCTTTTTGAAAACCCCCAGTGATGAAGCCCCCACAACTTCTGAAGGCAAGCTGTTCCACTGGTTGATTGCTCTCACCATTAGGGAATTTCTCCTTAGTTCTAGGTTGCTTCTCTCCTTGGTTAGTTTCCATCCATTGTTTCTTGTCTTGCCTTCTGGTGCTTTGGAAAATAGGTTGACCCCCCCCCCCCTCATTTTTTGTAAGAGCTCCTCAAATATTGGACTATTGCTATCATGTCTCCCCTAGTCCTTCTTTTCATTAGACTAGACATACCCAGTTCCTGCAACCATTCTTCATATGTTTTATCCTCCAGCCCCCTAATCATTCTTGTTGCTCTTCTGTTTACTCTTTCACTTCACTTTTTCACTTCAGAATGATGACAAAGTTTTCATGTCCTGGTTATTCCTACTGAACCTTTAGCTGGATAATTTTAACTGCTGTGTGACAGCTACTTCAACAGTTATGAAGAACATAAGACTGAAGTAAGACTTTCAGGTCTGAAGTTCAGGCAATATTTGGATGTTCAGTGTCTGAGCCTACTATTGCAACAGATGGAGCTGGATTTCTTAAACATCTGGCGTTTGACATTCTGAAAGGGCAGAAAATGGTTATTTTCCTGGTTTGCTATTAAATGGAGGGGAAAAGGTAGTTGTGAGTGTACTGCTCCAGGGTCAAACTAATGATATCTTGGGAAAGGATATGTGTTATTTTTCCCATTTGGGTAGCAAATGAGGTTCAGACAACATGTCAACCCAAGATCTCCAGGGACTGAGAAGAAGGAATTAATCTAATGAACAGCTATTAATGACCTGTTTTTAATTCCCAGAACTCCTTGTTAGCGATACATACTTTGTTCAAAGTGCTGGCTGTGACATTTCAACATTTAAATTGCTGTAGATTAGAACCTTTATGGGATTGTGTTTTCCCAAATGTTCCTGGCAACTATGATGTCAGCTTGGAAAGACCCTTTTTCTCAAATTTACATCAGACATTAGCTGCCTTCCGGGAACCAATTCATCAATTAATGAGATAGTCCAAGTCAAACAAGATTGACAAATCACATCCAGTTTTGATCTACCCAGCCTCCAAATTCTTGTCTGGTCTCTTCTTGTGAAAATGTTTCAATCTTGCAGACTCTCATAAAATTTCAGGGAAGAACTTTACTATTATCACATTCTGAGGTTTCAACAATAGAGTCAAGATCACGTGAGATATTAATACTGTTTATATAATCTTTGTAAGACCACACCTGGAATACCGGATACAGTTTTGGTCACAATACTACAAAAAAGATGCTGAGACTTTGGAAAAAGTTCAGAGAAGAGCAACTAAGATGATTATCTTGACGAATGTATCTTGTCTTTTTATGTACACTGAGAGCATATGCACCAAAGACAAATTCCTTGTGTGTCCAATCACACTTGACCAATAAAGAATTCTATTCTATTCTATTCTATTCTATTCTATTCTATTCTATTCTATTCTATTCTATTCTATTCTATTCTATTCTATTCTATTCTATTCTATTCAGGACCTGGAGACTAAAGAACGATTGCAGGAATTGGATATGGCTAGTCTAGAGAAAAGAAGGACTAGGGGTGACATGATATCAGTATTCCAGTATTTGAGGGGCTGCCACAAAGAAGAGAGGGTCAAGCACCTAAAGGCAGGACAAGAAATAATGGATGGAAACTAATTGAGGAGAGAAGCAACCTGGAATTAAGGAGAAACTTCCTAACAGTGAGAACAATTATCTGGTGGAACAGCTTGCCTTGAGTGCTCCATCACTGGAGGCTTTTAAGAAAGACTGGACAACCACTTGTCTGAAATGGTATAGAGTCTCCTGCTTGAGCAGGGGGTGGAACTAGAAGACCACCAAGGTTTCTTCCCGGTCTATTCTGTATTGTATTCTTTTGCATTATTGTATTGTACTGTTGGCCAAGCCTACATTGCTGTCCCACTCCTTATAGGAAGATGTTTGGCAAGAATTATACATGCCCTTCATTTTCAGTTTTATCAGAGTTTGTTGCAGAAAAATCAATTTCCAGAAGCACACACAGATAACTGATTTAGCTGGATTCATTAACTTCTTTATAAACATAACAGATGAATTTACAATAGCAGAAGTAGATTATTTCTTCAATGTAGTAGCAGTTACAAGCAAAATACAAGCAGCTTCTAGTTCAGACTTCAGAGAGAGACAGAGAGTACAGAGTGGGCTGAGAGTCAGAGTGGGCTGAGCCACACCCAGCCTCAAGCTTAAGTTTTCAGGTTCGATTCTCTGCACAGACACAGATGTGGTTAGCTCCCATATTCTTTTACCTGTGATACATCCTTTGCAATGAAACAAAAATCATCCACAAATGCTAATAATTGACAATCCCCACCTTATAACCTTCCAGTATATATGCAACTATCAGCCTTGCAACTCTTGAACACAAGACCTTTCAATGCCATATCTAAACAGATATTCCAATTCCTGGCTGACTGCTTCAACCCATCAATGGCCTTGTTCAATTTATATTCAGTGTTGTGTCTTTTGCTTTCATACCCTGGTGCTTGAACCATGTAAATTTCTTCCTCTAATTCTGCATTGAAGAATGTCAAAATGCCAAATTTTATGGCCCTGCGCTGCTGCCAACGCTAGTGCGAGCCTGATGCTTTCACTCTTTACAGTTGGCACAAATACCTCATCATAGTGCACATTTTTCATCTGTGAAAAACCTTGTGCCACTAACCTTGCTTTATATTGTACCTCATTATTGGGTAGTACTTTCTTCTTGTATACCCACTTACATCCCACAGTTTTGCTACCCTGTGGCAAAGTCATAGATGTGAACACTCTATGTTCTCCCATGAATTTCATTTCCTTGTCCATGGCTTCTTTCCATTTTACTTGTTCTATTTTAGGTAATGCCAATACTTCCTTATAGTTCCTTGGCTCATACATACATTGCACACTTTAACTTTACTAGCAGTATACCTGTCAGGTGGAATTCCCTTGTTCCATCGCTCTGACCTGCGTGGTATTGACTGCTTCTGTGTGTCAATCCTTTCTTGCTTCATATCTTGTTCAGCTTCTCCTCCCTGAACGCTGACACCATCACTAAGTGAGTTACCATCACTAAGTGAGTTACCATCACTAAGTGAATCACCGTCACTAAGTGAATCATTCTCAAAATTTGCATCAATTCTGTTCCAATTTTACTCTGCAAAACTAGCAGACCTGGAAATCACTATTCTCTTGCTGCCATCGCTAAAATGATAGCTTTTTGAACCTGGCTCATAGCCCATAAACCTCAGCTTTCTAGCCTTTGGTTGTCCCTTTCTTCTAACTGTTTTTGGAATATGAACCCATGCAGTACTTCCAAAAACTCTTAAATGTGCCGGAGATGGCTTTCTCCCATACAGCACTGCATATGGAGTATCATTAATGGATGAACTCCACAGCCTATTAATTAAATAATTAGCAGTCAATATGGCTTCACCCCAATATGACCTGCTCAGACCAGAATCCTCCAGCAGTGAGTCTTTCATGGTTTGTAAGACTCCATTCCGCCTTTCAACAACACCATTCTCCGCTGCTGTGTATGGATTAGGGCGTCTGTGTTTTATTCCCAACTATCCCAACCATTGTTGAAAACTTGTTGACATGAATTCTGAACCTCTGTCAGTTTTCAGCTGACATACCTGTTGTATAAACAGGTATAAACCTGTTGTGGCTTGCCCGAGTCCCGCGCAGCTGCTCATGGATCCGGAAGACCAAGAACCGACCATGGGGTGGCAATATCATCCTGTATCTCCGGCACCTGAGTCCGAGACTGAGGAGGACGCAGTGCCAGAGGACGATAACCAACCAGGGCCTTCTGCACCTCCCCAGAAGGAGAGGAGTGACTCCAGTGGAGAGGAGGAGCCTCTGATTGATGCTAGGGCACGCAGGGCAGCTAGCAGGCAAGAGTGGCTCTGCAGGAGGAGGTCTCCTCACCTGTAAACCTGCAGGCTGATGGGCCATGCTCTAAGACTATTTAAGGTTTCATCAAAGCTGAAACCTTTGCTGGAGAAACGCAATTATTTTCCTGGCTGCTGTCAGAACTTCGGTTATCTCAGTTGGAATAACTCCAGTCCGGGCTCTTGGCCAACTCCAGTAAGTGAGGATAATTCTGGACTTAATGACCTGTTTGCATTTTTGTATTTGGAATCCTGGCCAAAGTGTTCTGTGATTTTCAACAAGAACAATGGTT
>QLTV01002540.1:1501536-1527678 GCA_003457575.1 Thermophis baileyi | reverse complement strand
TTAATACTAAAACAGGACACTGTTACATTTCAGATTAGTACTTGTACAGATGCTGTTAAAATTGATGTGGCTTTCTTGAAGTATACATTATTCTCTGCTATTGAAAAGAAGATACAATAGCACTGGGCCTCTTCAGATCAAGCATTTATTTTAAAAAGCTTCTTCATTTTGTTAAGTTGTCTAGAACAATAATAAAGCAGTCTTTAAAAAGTCTAATAATTTGAACATTCTATAGACATTTATAGTTATTGACTTACCTCCTTGCAGCAAACAACAAACAGCCAGTTTCAGCAGTGATTAGCACAAGAAAATAAAATTCTGCCTCTGCCTCCCAGCAATTTGCCTCCTTGGAGTTAGTTTCACTTTCAGTTTTAGCACATGCCAGCCTGCCTGCAGCCTGAATCAGCTGAGGGTTGGGAAGCTGATAATCAGTTGCTTGGTTTAAACAGGCTCTGTTCTGTTTGCTGCAAGGAGGTAAATTGCTGGGAGGCAGAGGCCAAAGGGTGGGGGTGGCTGAGTGGGGCTACATTCGGTGTATAAGATGCACCCAAGTTTTCACCCTCTTTTTGGGGGTAAAAATACTCTGAAAAATACAGTAGGTATATATGGATTGATGTGCAATTGGTGTGCAACTTTTCAGCCCTTGGCCATTGCCAGTTCTTATTGCTATCTGCGTTGCCTGCTTTTTTTAAAAAAATGCACTGGCCATATAATACTGTCCCTTGCCATGTTTCTTTTCTGTTCATTTTTATCATTATTATGGTTGCCACCACAGCCAGCCAGATGTTGAGACTGGATTTTGTATTTTTATCCATCGATCAAGCCCTTCCCAAGAATAGATTAGACCTAAGTGTAACACACAAAATTATCTGCTACAATGTCCTACCTGTCAATGACTACTTCAGCTTCAACCGCAACAACACACGAGCTCACAATAGATACAAACTTAATGTAAACTGCTCCAAACTTGATTGCAGAAAATACAACTTCAGCAACAGAGTGGTCAATGCCTGGAATACATTACCTGACTCTGTGGTTTCTTCCCCAAACCCCCAAAACTTTAAACTTACACTGTTTACCGTTGACCTCACACCATTCCTAAGAGGTCTGTAAGAGGCGTGCATAAGCCCACCAGTGTGCCTACCATCCCTGTCCTAACGTTCCCATGTATTCGTAAAATATCATGTACTCGTAACCATGCTTGTACTTCTTATATATTCACAATCATGTTTATACTTTGTCTGTAATCATATACACGCTTGACAAAATCAATCAATCAATCAATCAATCTGGCATAGACAGTTGGTGTTTGATGATGATGATGATGATGAGTTATGTTTCCTATGTTTCCTAAAAGCAAATTTTGACTTGCAACACAAAATAGAAGTGTATATTTCTATCACAAAGGTGCTTTTGCAAGAGACAACTGGACTTTTTTTGTTTTTCTTTGAAGATGTTTCGCTTCTCATCCAAGAAGCTTCTTCAGCTCTGACTGGAAGGTGGGGAATGGAAGGATTTCCAAAAAGTACTAATGACCAGATGACTGCAAGGAATATAAATCCTTCCATTCCCCACCATCCAGTCAGAGCTGAAGAAGGTTCTTGGATGAGAAGTGAAACATCTTCAAAGAAAAAACAGAAAGTCCAGTTGCCTCTTGAAAAAGCACCTTTGGGACAACCAAGACCTGGATGACAGAATCTCCATAGACATTTGCATATTTCTATGTTCCTGGCCATTAATAAATGGTTAGTAAGTAATGGAAAATATTCCTATGACTGGGATAGTGTAACTGAGATAAGAAAATAGAGAATGGGGGTATTTTAACAATAACATTTTAGAGTTAAACAGTGTTTTAGATGATATGTATCAAAATGGACAGCTGTGTTAGGATATTCTTTTTGGGGTAAGTTATGAGATTGAATTTCTGAAGCTGTTTGATAAGACTTGGAAAATCTGGAGGACTTTTGACTTATCAGTGGAACACAGCTTATCAGTAAATGTTATTCATGCTAATTTCCAAAGATAGGAGACAGACATATTCAGTAAACTCTGTAAAAAAAACACAATAGGTGAGATTAGAAATCTCTATAATTCAATTTTATATATCAACTTTAAGCAGTTATGAAGGGATATAAACAGGCGGGAATATAAGCAGAAATCACACAGGTTATGTGCAAAGTTTTTGCACATAACTTTGTAGAATTCTGGTAGGTCAACAGGAAGGTCATTCTTCATGGGCAAAAGGCTATTGTAAGTCCTGTGTACCTGGACACATTCCAGTATTTATGCTTACACAAATCTTTGCAATTGCTGCAAAGATCTCAAAAGGATCTATTAGTATATTGGGCGGGAGGGGGACTGTATTTATAACCATTCTTGCAACTGGAAAAAAACTATGTGAGTGGAAACATTTTTGTTTTGTTTTGTTCTAAGTTTTTATTTTATTTTCTAACATACAAAAATTCCAATTTCAATTGAACAGTGTGTTGTCTGGGTACAAATCATTTTAGGAAATAATAATCAAAGTGTTTACAACAATATTCCTTGCATTAATATCAATTAATATTAATAGTCATAATAATCATAATATTTGTTTAACCAAGTTAACATATCTTCCTTATATCACTGATCCTTCCATGTATTTCCCTGTTTCTAGCTCCTGATTTTGTCAGCTAGCCATTGATAAAATAAGTCCCAAGTCAAAAAATATTCAGTTTCTTTCTTTTCCTTAATTGTAAGTGTTAACTTATCCATTTCTGCACATTCTAATATTTTTCTAATCACATCATCATCTGTTGGGATCTCTTCACTTTTCCATTGTTGTGCAAATACTATTCTCGCTGCAGTCAATACATGTAAAATCAGATATACATTCCCTTTGTTATACTTGCCTGGTAAAATGCCCAACAAAAATGTCTCTGGTCAGGGGTGGGTTCCAACTTACCTCACTGCCGGTTCGCTCCCTCCCACGCCACGTGGGCACGCCTCATGGGCACGCATGTGCTTCGCGTGCGCATGCGCAGTAACAAAAAATCCCCCCAAAAATTAAAAAGCCAAAAAAAAAGATGGCGACCATATGCACAGTGCTGGAAGTCGGCTTCTGCGCATGCTCAGATGGAAAATAAAAAATAAAAAAAAATCGAAAAAATTTCAAAAAAATAAAAAAGATGGCGGCCCCTACAGACCGGCACCGACCAATCCGGTTCGGTGACATCATCGTGATGTCACCAGCAGGTCACTACTGGTTTGGGCAAACCGGTCCAAACCAGGAGGAACCTACCCCTGTCTCTGGTTTCAAATCTATATGTTGTTTGATCATTTTTTTCCAGCCATGTATGTATTTTTGTCCAATATTTTTTTGCTTTTTGACGTATCCACCACATATGATAGTATGAACCAGGTGTCTGATGACATTTCCAACATTTTGCAGATTTATCCTTAAACATCTTTGGTAACCTTGAGGGCGGAAAATGCCATCTATAAAACATTTTATAAATATTTTCTTTGTATGCAGTAGACATTGTTAATTTATAATTTCTATCCCATAATTTCTGCCATTTATCTAACTCAATTGAATAGCCAAAATTTTTAGTCCATACTATCATTGTCTCTTTTACTTGTTCACCTTCCATCTTAATACTTAACAAATAGCTATATATTTTTTTATTAATTTTTCATCTGTCCCTGTTAATATCTGATCCAATTCTGTTAATTCTTTATATAAACCATACATTTTAACATCCTTCTCATATCTAGATTGTATCTGCACATATGACCACCATGTTATCTCAATCCCTTGCTCGCTCAGTTCCTGTTTAGTTTTAAGTTTCCCCTTTTCATTTAAAATATCTTATATCTGGTAACATTCTCTAACTTTTGGGTAAATCAGTGCCTCCATTGTGGAGAGCCAGATCGGTATTTTCAAATAATGTTGTTCTTTAATTTTCTCCCATACTAATAATAATGCATTCCTAGCATAGTGTCTAGCTATTTCATAGGAAATAGCTATGTATTTTGTTTCTTCCATACCATAAAAAATCATGCCAACCTAATTCAAGATCATGTCCCTCCAAGATCAATAGTCTTTTGTTCCTCAAGCCAATCCATTCTTTTACCCAAGTAAGTATCTTCATCAGCAAAAATTTGTCTTGCTTTTATTGTTTCTTTAATATATAGAACCACCACCTCTTTTCTTTTGTTGTGCTAACGAGGAGTATAATTTCCCAATTTTAGGATATTCCGATGTTGTTTTTTGACGTGAAATTCTTGAAGACCAATAAAATCTAATTTTAACTTTCCTAATTTGTTAAAAGTCCTCTTCTTTTTCACAGGAGAACTCAGTCCATGTATATTAATCAACAGTAGTTTTATTTCATCTTCCATAATTTTACTTCTAGATAGGTCTTATTCTTCTGGTCGCTCTTATTTCTCTCTGTTCTTTTGTCTTTGCACCTTCTCGTTCTGCTCTCTCCTTTAATTCTGTTTCATCTTCTTTTTGTTGTACGTTTCCTCCTCCTGATGCTTCTTCTTGTTTCTTGTCATCTATCTCCTCTCTCTTTCTTTTTTCCTCATATGATCCAAATTAAAAGAGCCGAGGTGGCGCAGTGGTTAGAGTGCAGTACTGCAGGCTACTTCAGCTGACTGCTAGCTGCAGTTCGGCGGTTCAAATCTCACCGGCTCAAGGTTGACTCAGCCTTCCATCCTTCCTTCCGAGGTGGGTAAAATGAGGACCCAGATTGTTGGGGGCAATATGCTGACTCCGTGAACCGCTTAGAGAGGGCTGTAAAGCACTGTGAAGCGGTATATAAGTCTAACTGCTATTGCTATTGCTATTGCTAAATTGCTCATCATAAAATTGCTCTGCTTTTTCCATTGTATCCAATCTATGCCTTTGATCCATCCAGGTCACCAAGATTCCCTAAGGTACCAGTCATCTGAAATTTACTTCATGCTTAATTAATTGTCTTGTCAGAAATTGGTATTGTTTTCTTGTGTCTCTTACTCTTCTAGGGACTTGTTTCAGAACTATTATTTCTCTTCCTTTATATTTCAGTGGGTTATCTCTTGCTTTTTGAAGTATCTCTGTTCTTAGTGGCTTCTTAGTGCCATCTCACATGTACCTCTCTAGGTAGTTTATTTCTTGACGCATATCTTGTGTATACTCTAAATATTTTGCCCATCCTAGCAAGCATCTCTTGTTTGTCCCCTTCAAGGCATCCGCCAACAATTCTGCCATTATCTCTGCAAGGCTTTCCCCTTTTTCTTCTTCACTATTCTGGAATCTCAAGAAGTATTCAGCTTTATCCATCTCCAACATGATTACTGTTCTCTCAAGATTTTTGTCTGCCTGTGTAAGTCTATCATCCATCTCTTCCACTTTCTTCTCTGTTTGTTCTGATTTCTCTTCTAATTTTTGCATCCTTTGGTCATTTTTAGTTATTGTTTGTTGAATGTTCTCCATTTTATCATCCATCTTTTCCATTCTTTCCTTCATGTCTTCAAAATGTTTTGTTGTGGCTTCTTGAAATGTTTGGAGCATTAATTTCAATTCTGCTTGCATCGTATTCATCGTGTTCATTTTTTCCTGCTGCAATATGCTATCCAAAGATCTTTGACTTGCTGGACAAGATGTAGCTGCTGCTGCTGCTGCTGAGGGCGCTGATGTATTTTTTTCTCCCTACTTTGCTTAAGTTTGAAGTACTAGTCATTTCGAGTAATCTTGAGATCCTCAAAAAGTTTAAAAAGAATAATCACAAATAATATTCTAATATTTCATCAATCCCCCACCAATTTCCACTTAAAGAGTATTTTCACAAATCAAACCACCACCAAAATCTCCAAATAGTTACAAACCTGCTGTTATGTAGTCCAAAAGAGAGGAAAATAGAAAAAAGAAAGTTCCTTGTTAATCTTCAGGTTCTTCAAACCCTAATCCTTTCTTCTCTTGATAGATTTAGTAAGTTTGATAAATTTGTAATCCACTTAGGCCCACCAAGCCCCAAAATTCAACCACTCAGGTTCATAAATCACCCAAAAGAAAAAAAAAGTTCAAACAGGAAGGAAAATAGAAAGTTCTTTGCTATTTCCCAGCTTCTATTTACTTTCTCTGTTTAGTTTTCATCTAAGTTCAAAGAGCTACACTGTTTAAAAAGTTACAGTGTTTCACTCTCTGTCTCTGCTGTCTCCAATAAACAATTTGCTAGAGCAGGTATTATTGTAACAAACAAGCTTATCTTCAATATACAGTCAAGGTCATACTTTCATTACTTTCACTTCTCTGCAGTTTTCTCCAGTAGATTCCAGTAGATTTCTCCAGGAGCCGAGGTGGCACAGTGGTTAGAGTGCAGCACTGCAGGCTACTTCAGCTGACTGCTAGCTGCAGTTCGGCAGTTCAAATCGCACCGGCTCAAGGTTGACTCAGGCTTCCATCCTTCTGAGGTGGGTAAAATGAGGACCCATATTGTTGGGGGCAATATGCTAACTCTGTAAACCACTTAGAGAGGGCTGTAAAGCACTATGAAGCGGTATATAAGTCTAAGTGCTATTGCTATTGCTATAGATGTCGCTGTTGCTCTATTTCTCTCTCTTTCTCTTTTGTTAGCTTAAATTGTATCATCTGCTCCAAAGCTTTTTAAAAGTCCCAGGGGTCCAAATTTCATATTCCAAAAAGTTTTCAACTTAATCTGTCTTGTATTTTAAATCCCCAGTCCAACTTCCTAGCTTTTAAATTTCTTCTCTCTCTTTTTTTTTTTAAATATCTCTTTTCTCTACTTCCAGTTCTATAAATAGCTCACAAATTTGCTCGCCGCTATTCTTGGGGGTCGAAAACAAACAATTCCATTTCCTCTTCTTTGAGTCCCACTTTCTCCAAGGTTTATTTTAAGGGGGTAAATTCCACAACAGGAGTTGGAAAAATCTCACCCAGATCAATCACACTGTTCCTCACATTCTATGCTTGCTGCATCGGTCAGCTGTCATAGCCCCAGTCAGGCATGCAATGGCCGTCTTTTTCGTCCCGCTGGATTGAGAGCTTCCTCCACATCAAACAAGGAGTATGCGATCAATGGAGTATCCTCTCTGTGTTCATCACCCCTCCAGGGTGATATGGGTCCCTCATAACCTCCTGGCAGGTTGAATTTGGTGTGATCCCATGGAGCCCCTTGGAGATGTGTTGTATCGCCATGACATCAGCCCTGCCTCCCATGAGTGGAAACATTTTGAGGGATAGCATCCATATATGTTCGTATTCTAATCCTATAGAATCAGTGAAATTACTGATATCTTGTCAGTTTATCTTCCTTCCTTCCTTCCTTCCTTCCTTCCTTCCTTCCTTCCTTCCTTCCTTCCTTCCTTCCTTCCTTCCTTCCTTCCTCCCTCCCTCCCTCCCCATTCTGTGAAGAGATGTCATTGTGTTTTTTATAAGGGACATCAATATGATAACAGGAAGCCTTTAATCAAAATGTAAATTTGGTTATTGCTGTTACGTTCTTATATTAACTTCAATATTTACTTATACTATTTCTCTCATGTAGTCCAAAGGGAATATCTTTCCTGTATGCAGATAGCAGTTTAGTTAAATACAACGGGAACATCATGTTTTTAACATCTTTGCTCAAGATAAGAAAAGTTGGCATGCTCATCATTCTTCAGACATGGCAATATGCCCTAAATGATAAATGACTATTTGCACACAAACAAATAAATAAATAAATTCCATTTCTCGCTATGTGTTCCTTAAAAGAAAAAAAGAAAGAAAGAAATAGAACTACGAAAGTCTGTATATAAATGGTTCTGAATACTCTTGCTGAATTTAACACAGTGAACATAATATTCATCATTTCATTTTATCCTAATAACCATAAAAATCAACATTCAAATTGATACACTGTTGACCTTTATTTTTATTTATTTTTGTTTTAAAAAAAGCAGTGTTTCTGACAATAAACAAGTAAATGGCTTGTATTACATCAGAATCATTTTCTTGCCAGTGAATAATCTCTCCCTTCCTTATGAACAGTGTTAAAAGTGAGAATACGGGAAATGAGCAGCTAAAATCCATGGGCAAGGTAATGATCTTTGAAAATATTTTCTAATGAGTAATTTGTGGCTCGGTGGATTTCAAGAGATTATTGGTTTTTGAAATGGATTCTATCAACTAAGGAGATAATGGAAATCATTAGTGCTGGGTTTTAAAAAAAAAAGAGGAAGAGATTTACTTGAAGAGTATTGAACAATTCTTTATTTCTTCCTGTGCGTTAGAAAATGCCTTTCCCCAAATAGATTGACAGTGTTTGGTGGAGATTCGGTGATGCAAAACCTTATATCTCTAAAATCAGAAACCATTCCCCCTTCCCTCATATCTCCAGCAAACAACATTTTGCAATCGGATCTTGTTGGGTGTACTGATTGCTGACATCAAGGTTCCTTGAATGAGTTCAACCCTTCTCATAATTATGATTGAGCCTCTGGTGCAGGAGACTAAAATAAGGACATCACAACCTTTCCTAACATTTCCACAAGTGGAGAAGCTGTGCCAAAGAGCCGAAGGGAGACACAGTCATCCCTGACCACAAGACTGGATTGTTATTGTACTTTTTCATAGGAACATCTACCTTACTAGCAAGTGCTGTGAAAGTTGGACCATAAGGAAGGCTGAGCGCCAAAGAATTGAGGCCTTTGAACTATGGTGCTGGAGAAGACTCCTGTGAGTCCCTTGGACTGCAAGGCGATCCAACCGGTCAGTCCTAGAGGAGATCAACCCTGACTGCTCTTTAGAAGGCCAGATCCTGAAGATGAAACTCAAATACTTTGGCCACCTAATGAGAAGGAAGGACTCACTAGAGAAGAGCCTAATGCTGGGAAAGATCTAGGGCAAAAGAAGAAGGGGACGACAGAGAATGAAGAGGCTGGATGGAGTCACTGAAGCAGTCGGCGTGAGCTTAAATGGACTCCGGGGGATGGTAGAGGACAGGAAGGCCTGGAGGAACATTGTCCATGTGGTTGCGATGGGTCGGACACGACTTCGCAACTAACAACAACAACAACAACAACAACAAGTGCACAGAGTCTCTAGGACTGATGTTATTCAATATATTTATTTAATTCAATTTAATTTCAATGATGTCTAAAGTATAAGTGTAAGTATACCTCCTCCTCCTCATCTTTCTAGCATTATTCCTGCCAGTACAGGGACCACGGTTTGGATGGATGAACACCATCTTACAAATGAAGGCAAATGTACATGTCTCAGGATAATGTTGCAGGATCCAATCTGAGTCAGTCACCAGAAACAGAGGTTTAGCCTTTCGAACTTTCGGATTTGTGCTGGAGCCCAACCACAGGGGACTTCTCTTTACTGCAATGTGGTGTACAATTGTGCAGGGGTGTACCAGAAACCATCTTAAATGCAATATCCTGTTCATGTTTGCATTTTTGATGGAGATGGCTATAGATCCAATGGTTGCACTAAAAAAATCTGACCAACTGGCTTGTTGCCTGGGCCCGGCAGGTGGGCAGTATCCAGTGGCACCACTAGAAGGAACAGACCTCATTGCTGTAAGTGTACCTCTTGTATAAGTTTATACACAATAAATGAGTGCACATTTCATGACTGTTCCAATAGGCTTCCATTGGCCTTGGCTGAGAAGCTCTGTGTTGTGTCAGCTGGGTCTTCGAAGAAATATTTCTACTCATGCACAGATTACTTTTCTGAAGTTTTCAAAAGCAGCCTGGAATTTTCAGAAGATGTTTTTGCATACAGACAGTGCATGTCCGAAAGCCAATTCACCCTGCAGCCCAATCCCACCCCATCTTAGAAGACATCTCAGAAGCTACTTCACTGTTGGAAAGAGAACAGGTTGCTTCAACAAACTGCTTTCCAGTAAATTTTCTACAAGACAAGTCCACTCCCATCTTCAAAGTTCACAGCCAGATGAAGAGAGTTTCAAGGACCCAGTTCAATGAAGCATTCATCATGAAAACTATTTGTGTCTGTGTATCTTTGGATACACATCAAATACATGGAAAAGTAGTGCTTTGGCTGTAACAGATTAATTTTACCTTTCATGTAGAAGAGAAAGGGGTAACTCTATTTTCCAAAGCACCAGATGGCAGGGCAAGAAGCAATGAATGGAAACTAATCAAGGAGAGAAGCAACCTAGAACTAAGGAGAAATTTCCTGACAATAAGAACAATCAACCAGTAGAATGGCTTGCCTTCAGAAGTTCTGAGTGCTCCATCACTGGAAGCTTTTAAGAAGAGATTGGACAGCCATTTGTCCCAAATGGTATAAGGCCATGATGGTGAACCTATGGCACACATGCTGGAAGTGGCACGCAGAGCCATCTCTCCAGGCATGCGAGCCATCGCCCGTTGGTCTTCCGGGTTCCGGCGCGCCGGCCAGCTGGTCTTCATGTGTGCGGGAGTGCCAGAAACCGGAAGAGCAGCCACCCAGTGCGCATGCACACACCAGGAAGATGATCTTCCAGTTTCCGGTGCGTGCATGCACACCGGCCACCTAGTCTTCCGGTTTCTGGCATGCATGCACGTGTGAAGACCAGCTGGCTGGTGTGCATGTGCACGCCAGAAACCAGAAGATCATCTTCCCGGTGCACGCATGCACACCGGACAGCTGTTCTTCCAGTTTCCGGCACGCACTCACGCACTCACGCGCGCACGTGCTCCCATTTCAGCACTCGGTGCCGAAAAGGTTCGCCAACACTGGTATAAGGTCTCCTATTTGAGCAGGGGGTTGGACTAGAAGACCTCCAAGGTCCCTTCCAACTCCGTTATTCTGCATTCTGTATATGCTAACACTCTAGGTGCAGGGAGTACTTTGTTAATGATATGAAGTCAAACTATGTTTACTACCCTTATTGCAATATAAGAAATACGTCTAACTAAATAAATTATCTGTGTCTTCCATAGCTAGTAGAATACATTATCACATTTTCCTCACTTTGTCTCTCCCTCTCTCTCCCTCCCAAATTCCGTGCGTAATTCTTAAAGTTCAGATAAATTCCAATAATGAATTGAAAGTCAAACTGCTCTTGAGTACATCAAAATCAGGAAACATATATATTTTTTTTGTTTTGTTTTTTGTTTCCCTTCTTCCTCCGCAATTTTACAAAAATTGTTCATCTCCAGAAATATCTCTGAAAGGTCTTGGGTCAAGAATAGTCATTTAGGGAAAACGCTTTAAATAGGAATCTAAATATAATTTCCAAACAGAAATAAATGAGTGTGGCCAATTACTGAAAATAGTAAATGAATCAAGTCTTTTTTCAAAGGCTCTTAATTGGGTATTCATTAAGGGTAAAACAGATTTTTTTTTCTGATTTTGCAAATGTGAACTGAACATGTATAAAGTCAAAAGCATATAAAAACGTATCCTAACCCTTGAATCTATAAGTGTCTGGTAGTAAATTTAGATTTTATTTTGTTTGTTTGATTAGTATATTGAAGGAAGCACAGAAGAATCCATTTGATTGTTTGCTATAAGTGTATCCATGCTTAAAGGTATTTTCAAACAGAACATAATAGACTACATTCATGGAGAACGTTCACTTACACTTGTTGTTTTAACCATTTAGTTGTGTCTGACTCTTGATAACTCTCTCCATGCTACCCTGTCAAACACAGCTTCTTTCATTTGTTGGATGTTCAACTTTGTATCAGATTTGATTTTATCAAGCCAGCATGTTCTTTGCTTTCCCCTTCTTCTTGTTCCACTAACCATTCCTAGGATCTTTGACCTCTCCAATGAATTTGCACACATGACATGGCCAAAATAAATCAGACGTAGTCTTATGACTTTAGCTTCTAGTGATGTGTCTGGTTTTATACAATTTAACAACTCTTTGTTACTAACTCTGGCTGTCCATGGTATACACAATAATTTATATTAGCATCACAGTTCAAATGTGTCAATTCTTCTTCAATCAGCCATTCTTTGTGTCCAACTCTCACACCCATACATCATTATAGGGAAGACTATTGCTTTAACTAGCCTGCTTTTTGTATTTATATCACTTACACTTAAAGGCTGCTAATATTAAAATAATCATTGACTAAGAAGGTGATACAAAATTGGAAGTATGTTCACAATTAACACTAGATGATGGACAAATCTCTCAGTTTGTCCATACTGATTTTTCTCAGTTATATAATTGCATCATTTCTTCAATCGCTCCATTTCATTTATATCCAATTCTTACCTGCAGTTTTGCTTCTGTGTTGTCTAAATTTTGGAAGCAACTTTCCTACCTTCTTAACACAGCATTTAATTTAATATATGCAGCTTGGTGCACTGTTAATACGATATGTACAGGTGTACATCATATGTTTAAGAAGTGGCGATCTGTATTGCAAAATTTGGAGAAGTAATCCTGTATCTCCAATTTTATTTTGACCCAGAAAGCATAGATTCATAAATTGAATGGATTTCAACTCCATTCCTAGTGGGAAGAAAGACAGACTGAAAATAGTAGCCATGTTGTACTGATGGCTTACTCCATGTGATCAAATCTCATTTTTGTTCCTTGCATAGATTTTATAAATTATGACAAACAGCTGAAAATTTGTGTATCGATCTCATTCTTTTCCTCCGTCTCAGGTCCTGCAGTTGGTTCGTTTTCTAGCAAGAAAATATACGAGTTGTATTTTGCGTTTCAAGTTCAGGATCTCTTCTTAGTACCAATAATAGCATCCTACAAATTCTTTTCATATTTTGTTGGCATCATTCCCTTGGGTATGATCTTCATCATATTTTATACTATACCTTGTACTTTGACTATATTCCTCCAAGGAAACATATTAGGAATAGCGTGTTTTATGATTGTGTAAAGGCACTCTGTCTTTAATCTTCCCCCATTATTTGCTTGCTGTCAATAGCCTCTATACATACTGTTGTCCAGCTACAGATAGCTTAACTACTTTCTAGGTAAGCTTTTGCAGTAACACAGAAGGTGACAATTCTCCTACGTCCCATATTTGTCACATTCCAATTCTCTATTCCATGCATTTCTTAGATCTACATATTGAAACTAAATTCTCAATGTCTGACATAATATATACAGTATATTAGAGAAAATGACACCCAATTTGTTTTGCTTTGGGGTTGTTGTTTTTTTGGGGTTTTTTTTGGTGTTGTTTCCCTGCAGAACAGAATTTTATTGCAGGATCCAATCTGAGTCGGATACCAGAACCAGAGGTTTATTCTTCCAAGCTTTTAAACTCATGCTGGATCCCATCCTCAGAGAACTTCTGAGTACTGTCAGAGTATGTTCATAGACTGGAATAGACATGGCAACAGGTCAGCCAATGGGGACTGTTTGGTGACCCAGACGGCTCGGAGCCTGGGCGTGGCTTAGCCAACTGATCTATACCAGCCTCCTCCCTGTCTCAGCTACCAGCTGCACAGGCCACTGGCGGGCCACAACACAGAGTATGTTCATAGACTAGAATAGACATGGTAACAGGTCAGCCAATGGGGACTGTTTGGTGACCCAGACGGCTCGGAGCCTGGGCGTGGCTTAGCCAACTGATCTATATATATATATATATATATATAAGTGTCTCTGTATTAGATCTTGCTTCTGTGAATATTACTTCTGTGATTATTGATTCTGTACTTCTGAATTCTGCTGTATGGTATTGTATATAAAGAAGTTTCTTATATATAATTGAATCCTGCTAAAGTTCATTTACTTGTGTGCTGGTCGGATGTGCTGCAAACTCTGACAAAGTGAGGGAAAGCTCATCACAGAAAGTGTCTCTGTATTAGATCTTGCTTCTGTGAATATTACTTCTGTGATTATTGATTCTGTACTTCTGAATTCTGCTGTATGGTATTGTATATAAAGAAGTTTCTTATATATAATTGAATCCTGCTGACACTTGTCTCTCTCCAGAAGATGTTCTATGCATAGTACTTATAAGTTGCCTGGTTGTGTGTGGCTTTTAGTTGTTAATTAGGGTATTGCTGGGTGGCTATTAATTGTTGCTTCCTTGTGCCACTACACCCTCAGCTCCTAAGTACCTTGTAAACTGGTGGTAAATTAGCACTCCTATTGTCTGACAAGGGGTCTGTTTTCCCACATTTCAATCATTTCTCTGGCTATTTTTGTCCCTGCTCAGCCAAAAATCTTAGTAGCTTCAAAAGAATAAAATTTATTGCATGTCCTTATTCATTGCAATGTGAGGCTACCAATGAGTTTGGGTCTCTTCGTCTAACTGCTCACTTGTGTTCTTGCAATCTAGTGGTTAACTTTCTCCCGTCATTCCCACATAGTCACAGGGGCAATCCATGCAGGGAATTCAGTAAATTACATTCGGAGTTTCTACAGTATCTTTGTAATTTTATTCTTTGGGGAATTAGCAGCTCTTGGGTGTTTGGCCATGAAATTCATGATGCAGAGCTCCTCTCCTAAGGGTCAAACAGACTTTCCCATCACTGTACATCAGGGAACATACTGTATGCATCTGTTATTCAGGGATGGTTGTGTGGGTGTTCCATTTATTTTTATGCAAATAAACACTCTCACTAGGGGGCACTCAAAAGGGACGCGGTGGCTCAGTGGCTAAGACGCTGAGCTTGTCGATCAGAAAGGTCGGCAGTTCGGCGGTTCGAATCCCTAGCGCCGCGTAATGGAGTGAGCTCCCGTTACTTGTCCCAGCTTCTGCCAACCTAGCAGTTCGAAAGCACGTAAAAAATGCAAGTAGAAAAAATAGGGACCATCTTTGGTGGGAAGGTAACAGCATTCCGTGCGCCTTCGGCGTTTAGTTATGCCGGCCACATGACCATGGAGACGTCTTCGGACAGTGCTGGCTCTTCGGCTTTGAAACGGAGATGAGCACCGCCCCCTGGAGTCGGGAACGACTAGCACATATGTGCGAGGGGAACCTTTACCTTTAGGGGGCACTCAAACAGCAAAGCACAGAACAGAAAGTTGGATCAATCAATCTGCATGCAGGATATGCACCTTGGCATAATGTGCAGTTGGGATTTGGGAAGTGTGCATTGGCCTGCCTGTAGCCACCTGCAACCTATGCTTACCTATGCAGCGGAGGTATGCGGTGATGCCCACGTACAGTTGCAGGAAAGTTTAAATCAAGTTTTAGTCTTAGGATCATCCATTCTATTGCATTTGAATCACCAAGAATCCCAACCTTGGACCACAACTTTGCTGTGGCAAAAGGTGTGATTCTTAACCTTGCATTGTGGCAAGGATGCAAATGAATTTCCTTCCTTTGTATTCTTTGCATCCCATATTTCTAGCCACTTGATATCAATATTAATGAAGTTTTTTTGAGGAATGAGTATGATTGTGCATTCTGTAGGAGAATTTTGTTGAACTGTATCGGGTTTTGGCCATTGCCACCTTAGTGATTTATAGTGTCTTTTAGCATCACCCAGCCATTGTTGTGGTTCTATAAAGGCTTCCTTCATCACTGACACAGTGGCACAGCTATAGCTGGATGACACTATAAGATGCAATAAATCACAAGTGTAGAAATGGCTGTTGGCTGTTCACCAAAGATCTTGGGACCAAATTACTAGCTAAAGAACACTTCTGGCACACAGTGTTGTTGTTTTTTTGCTGTCACTGTGTTGATTCCTTTGGGAGAACTGAATTGATTTTGGAAGTTAAGCTATGGATTCATCCTGATATGGCAGTGGAGTTTTATTTTTGGAATGTATTTGAAAAGTGCTGTGTCTCTGCCAGGCCAGGAAAAGAATGTGGGTGAGATGATGAATAGAGATCTGAATGAATTGTGCTAGAGACTCGAAATTTGGATTAGGTGAGCCCTTTCAGCATATAAGAAGTTTCAGATGAATTATCAGTTATCTTTCCCCAGATCTGCCAGTATTATGAAGGTATTTAGGAATGTGTTGGGAGTACCTGAGTCATAGCATTTATGTGCCAGCAGATACCAGGTTTAGAAAAATGAAATGATTGATGTCCTTCCTGGTTTCCAGATCAAACACTGCTCTTCACTAAACCCAGAGGTCATCTCCAAGCTGAAGGAGATGCTGGCAGATCTCTGGAGTCTTAGAGGATAGCATTATGCAGGGCTCAAAATAATATCTTCAGCACTTATACTAGAAAAGTTTTTCTGTTTAAGCATCTCAAAGGACCCTGATCCCTTTAATCATCTGTGCAGTTATGACTCATAGTTAAGATGCTTTGAATTAGGTGTGATGCTCCCAGGATTTATTTATTTTAGCTAAAAAGATGGTATGCGTAGGCTTTTTAGTATAACTGAACAACTTACAATCTAGCACCCCTGCCTAAATACTTGGAAACATTAAACTTTTGAATACTAGTGTAGGGTTGGGACCTAGAATATGAACTCTTCTTAACAAGAATATATTATTACCAATAAAGGAGAATATTTGTTGCTCAGGGTTGAAATGAGGGGTCCTTGGTGCTCTCTGAGCTTGCTTGTTTTCTTGCAGACGTTTCATTATCCAAACTAGGTAACATCATCAGTGCTAGTAAGAAGTGTGGTTTAATGTAAACAATATAAACTGACAGCAAACCACACTCCTTACTAGCACTGATGATGTTACCTAGTTTGGGTAATGAAACGTCTGCAAGAAAACAACCAAGTTCAGAGAGCACCAAGGACCCCTCAATATATTGTTATTCTGATGCAATTTGGTCCTATTTTTCCTAATAGATATTAAGTCTGTCTCAGTATCCTTTAACGTTTTACAAAGTTCATGTTTCACTATTATGAATTTAAACTAGGTACACTGCATTGGCCTCTGTAGAACGGCTTGGTTGCTGAAGCATACTTTTGGTTTATGTATCCCTGGTCTTTTTTATTTCACAAATTTCTATTAAAGTTCACATTGTGGTAATCTATCTGGCAGAATCACGTAATCTGTGTTTTAGGAATTGCTTTTATCGCTTACTGAGACAATGTTCAAGTGTTGGCTAATTTTCCAGGGCTTAAGAATAATATAGGAATCTGGATGTCAAAACCAGACATCCGTGGTACTTCTAAAAAAATGGATCAGCTTGGAAGAACCCTAATATTTTTTTCAGGGGACACTTTTTATGTATTGGATGTAGAGTAATGAACATACTGAGATTGTGATTTGTTTTGCCCCTCCTATGTTCTGGGATGATTGAATTAATTTATCATGTAAGCCAGAAGTAATGAATTCTCAACTCTTTGTCTGGGTGCAAATGGGTGAATCCTTCGAAATTATGGTTTGTGAGCTGGGACTATCTCAAATGTTATTAATCATCGTGTGATACTATTAAAACTACAACTGATACACAAATGGCTGGAAAAGATGATAGGAAAGCATGTAGATTTTATTACATCGTGTGATACTATTTTATTTTATTACATCGTGTGATACTATTAAAACTACAACTGATACACAAATGGCTGGAAAAGATGATAGGAAAGCATGTAGATTTTAAACCTGAATTATTTTTACTAGGTATGATACCAGGTAAACTAGATAAGAAAAGCGTGTATTTAATATTGCACGTTTTGACAGCAGCGAGGATTGTATTTGCGCAATCCTGGAAAAATGAAGAAACACCACGAGATGAAGAAATAATTAAAAAAATATTAGAGTATGCAGAAATGGATAGATTGACATCAAGAATTAAACAGAAAGAAGATACGGAATATTATCAAACATGGAATCTATTTTATCAATAGTTGGGGAAAAGGGGTGGAGATTAAGAATGTAATACATGGGGCTACCCTTGAAGAGTGTCCGGAGACTACAACTGGTCCAGAATGCAGCTGAGCGAGCAGTTGTGGGTGTGCCAAGGTACACCCACACACGTGCCATCCTTCGCGACTTCGGCCTGACAGTAGATTTTAAACCTGAATTATTTTTATTAGGTATGATACCAGGTAAACTAGATAAGAAAAGTATGTATTTAATATTGCACGTTTTGACAGCAGCGAGGATTGTATTTGCGCAATCCTGGAAAAATGAAGAAACACCACGAGATGAAGAAATAATTAAAAAAATATTAGAGTATGCAGAAATGGATAGATTGACATCAAGAATTAAACAGAAAGAAGATACGGAATATTATCAAACATGGAATCTATTTTATCAATAGTTGGGGAAAAGGGGTGGAGATTAAGAATGTAATACATGGGGCTACCCTTGAAGAGTGTCCGGAGACTACAACTGGTCCAGAATGCAGCTGAGCGAGCAGTTGTGGGTGTGCCAAGGTACACCCACACAAGGGCCATCCTTCGCGAGCTGCACTGGTTGCCGATTGCACTCCGGTCACAATTCAAGGTGTTGCTTGTTACCGTTAAAGCCCTACATGGCTCAGGACCAGTGTAACTGCGTGACCGCCTTATGCCACATTCCTCCCATCGACCAGTGAGGTCGCACAGGGTTGGCCTTCTTCAGGTCCCGTCGGCCAGACAGTGTTGGCTGGCAGGACCGCGGGGGAGGGCCTTCTCTGTAGCCGCTCCGACTCTGTGGAACCAACTTCCCCCCGAGATCCGTACTACCCCCACCTTACTGGCCTTCCGTAAAGCCGTTAAGACCTGGCTTTTCCGGCAGGCCTGGGGCCAATAGTTGCCCTGATTGGCCCATGCATGGTTGTGTGAATGTTTTATTGTAAATATAGATTTTTTTTAAATTGCTTTTATATGTTTTATTTTTTTATGATGTAAGCCGCCCAGAGTCCTTCGGGAGTTGGGCGGCATGTAAATTTTATAAAATAAATAAATAAAATAAATATGTATTGTTAAGCAAACTAAATACTCAGACAACACGATGTTCACTAAGCACTAATAAATGTAATTAATTAAAAAAACCTGAAAAAAATAAATTAAAAAAAAAACCTACAATTGCAATGCTTGACCTGTAAAGATGCTAAGGTGACATAGCTTTACAGAACCTTGGAAAATAATTGAAGAAATGCAAATGCATTTTTGCATGACCTTCCTTGACCAAATCTCTCTCTCTCTCTCTCTCTCTCTCTCTCTCTCTCTCTCTCTCTCTCTCTCTCTCTCTCTCACAAAACCGATGTTGGTTATTTTCATCATTTCTTCTTGTTCTTCTTCCTCTTAAAATGTGACATTATTTGCTTGCCTTATTATGCTATCTAACCTAGAAATTTTCATGGAGATTATGATGCATATCTTCTTGGTTGCAAAGAGGATTATCCAAAGAATAAGCAATACTTGGCTAAAACTCCATAGTCTCAGGAATAGATTTCAGAGAATATGGTTTGGCAGAGAGACAAAACCTGGCAAAAATTTCTCAACTATTCATTTCAGATTTATTTTCCCCGTCCCCATTGCCGTCATCTTCCAAGGCTATTTTTTAACTGCTGCCTTGAGGATTAGCAGCTGAGGCCTCAGAGTATCTAAAGGAGAGATTGACTTTTATTACACATAGCCACGTACAAAACGCACAATTCTGCCTTATGTAATGATGAACTGAAGGAAGCTGTGTGTTTAAGTCCCGTTTCCTGGAAACTGGAGAGAGAGAAAAAAAATCAGTACAAGAAATGATTAAAAATAATGGGAATAATTTCAGATGCAATTGAAATGAAAAGCTCAGCAACAAAGAAGAAATATTGTGCAGAAAGCATGAAGGGATCGAGATCCATCAAGCCAAATGCTGCCTGCAGTTAAAATACATTGGTTTGCCCAATCTGACACATCATTCTTTTTATATGCCATTCTGAAGGGTGCATTCATCCCTTGAAATTCATTCCCCAGTAGTTATCAGGTGACAAACATCTGTGAACCAAAAACTCCACTCTCTGTTTGAGATGAGCACTGAGAATTCTGAGACTCATGCAGCTGTTTGTAAAGAGAGGCATGCAAAAGTATTGCATGGCTAATTATTCAAATCCTAGACACACTTAAATGAGAATCAGCATATTTGATAGAACATGTTTCTAATTAGAAAAGTTGTGCTGGAGCAAGTCAAGCAGGGGTGGGATTCTACCGGTTCGGACTGGTTCAATGATCAGCTGGGAGCGAACCGGTTTGCTCTGACGATCAGGTGGGCCCGCCCACCCCTGTGCTTTACTGTGTTTCTCCCCAGCAGTAACGCGGAAGTTAAGTTTTTGTAAAACTGTGCATGTGTGCAAAGCACGCATCAGGCGCATGCGCGCAAAGCATGCAATCACTGAACCGGTTGTTAAACCGGCAGGATCCCACCACTGAAGTCAAGTCTCAGTATATCTCCTGTCTCTAATTTGATATCCTCCAGATCTGGTGCACATATAGTTCCTATCTAAAATGGGTGACAATTATGTCGGGCAGTAAATCTAGAACCTATAGCCAAACAGAACTGGTCTAAGATATTAATTTGGAGAAGGTTAGTCTTTATGAGCAATGTTCCATTCCAAGGTAATGGACCAGGAAGCTATGAGAAGCTGACTAACAAGACATCTATGTTCATCTGCTTCACTAACTGATATTCAGGGGTGTACGGAATTATGACCAGGGAAAGTTGTCCTGCATGAAGAATAAGATATTGGGTCTGGATTTGTCAGTTAATAAATTGGTCTGTATTAGCAATCAGTTGCCATCTTCACTAAAAGTTCAGAATAGGTTCAAAAAGTCAGAGGCATCATTTCCATATCCAATTCTAAATAATTCACTGCATATGCAGAAAAGCCCACCAGGTCCTAGTCTATAGCCAACTTTGACTAAACTCAAAAAAGCTAAGCAGTTAAGTGATAGTGATAAGTGTTTGAATGATGGCCACCAGGAAATACACAGGTTGCTGGCTAGAAAGAGAAATTAAACTAAACATCCTAGGAGAAGTCAATGCAAATCATCTCAGATGAATGAGAGGGATAAAGTGATTGAGATATTGGACAAGAGTGAAGAAAGAACATAGAATAATAGAGTTGGAAGGGACCTCAGAGGTCTTCCTGTCCAACCCCCTGCTCAAGCAGGAGACCCTGTACCATTTCAGACAAATGGTTGTCCAGTCTCTTTTTGAAATCCTCCAATGATGGAGCGCCCACAACTTCTAAAGGCAAGCTATTCCATTGATTGATTGCTCTCACCATTAGGAAATTTCTCCTTAGTTCCAGGTTAGTTCTCTCCTTGGTTAGTGAGTGAGCACCTCAAAGAATGAGGTTCTAATGAACTGTCAGCATGGGTAGCACACTATATGACCTCAGTTCAGACATTCAGCTCAATCTACTTCTCAGGCTTGTTTGTATGTCATAGCTAATAAATCAAAGAATCAGTAAATATTGCCACCAAAGAAAATCAATCAATCAATCAATCAGAATAGAACTGGAAGGGATCTTGGAGGTCTTCTAGTCCAACTCCCTACTCAAGCAGGAGACCTTATACCATTTCAGACAAGTGACTGTCCAGTCTCTTCTTAAAAATCTCCAGTGGTGGAGCACTCACTTCTTAAGGCAAGCTGTTCCACTGGTTAATTGCTCTCATTGTTAGGAAGTTTCTCCTTAATTCCAGGTTGCTTGTCTCCTTGAATAATTTCCATCCTTTTTTTCTTGTGCTCACCAGGAGTCCAGCTTGACTCTTCGTTTTGTCACAATAACCTAGGACACAGGTCTACATATAAAGACATATAAAGACAACTTGAGTAATATCAAGCTTCAAATAAGTTTTGAGCAGCAGTAAATTAACACATGAAGATATTATTTGAGTAGGACTAACTATATTGTGAAAAATGATTTGCATGGCAGAGAGGAAAGCACAAATAATGTCATGGTGTGACAGCTAAAGCTACAGTCACGCTTATTGTTTGGTTAGTCCTTCTTTTTAAGACAAATGATAATGCCTGAAAATTTTTTGTGACATATAGAGACTAATAAAACCAGTACAAAATGACAAGGAAGACAGCCATTGCGATTTATCAAACTCTTGTGTCAACATATGCTCTTAAAGTTGGACGGAAATGGATGAGTGTGACATTATTTCTTCTTTGGTTTATGGACTTCTGCTACAGTTGTGGGAGGTTATGTTGGCTACAGTAAAAGAAAAATGGAGGTGTTTTTTTCTTTTTAGAAAAAAAAAAGTACATTCCAAGGGAAGCAAACAATGAAAATGCAATATTATTAACACTTTGTAGATAGATGAAGGTTGAAACTACTATACTTTCTAAGGAATATAACATAAGTTATTTTGACTACTTTCATCAGATCTAAAAATGCCTGGTCAATTATGCTTTTAAAAAAACCTAAATCCTAGAACAATGAGATGTCTGTGTGTTCTCTCTCTCCCTCTCTCCCTCTCTCTCCCCCTCCCTCTCTCTCCCCCCCTCTCTCTTTCTCAAAATACAAAACATAAGTTATCTCATAACTTATACCTTAAAATGTAACTTTATATAGTTTCTTTGAAAGTAGACCACCTACATAGATTACCACCTATCTTTATAGTGAGTAAAAGATATCATACCCTACAGTTGACCAAGAGGAAAAAAATGGAATATACATTTACTACAACAATAATGAGTTTTGCAGCACCTTCAACATGAAGAAACACATCAAGACATACATTTTTTTCTGTATAAAGTATGGAGTACATTTCTGCAAAACATACATGAGGTTTGTAGATGCCGACTTACCTATGGTTGAAGAATGAGATCAACAGATAATGGAAGCAATCACCTTCTTAATAGTAGGCTATTTACAATAATTGTTAGGCAGCAAGACACACATTCTTCCTCTGGAGAGCTGAAGAACACATTAGCATGATGAAGAGCTCTATCTGAACCTGACACCTGAGATAGATTTGAACTCATAATGAATGATAGTTCATCAGTTTTTCATTGTCATGTATCTTTGAGCTTTTCTTGTTCAAGCAGAGGTCCCTTAAGACTGATATCAAAGTGATCTAGGAAGCTGAAATATTCCCTCCACTCATTCTTGAAAACTGCCATATTGGATGAGGTACAATCAAGAATAGTCTAGGATTTTTTTTCCCCCATCAAGAGCCGAGGTGGCGCAGTGGTTAGAGTGCAGCACTGCAGGCTACTTCAGCTGACTGCTAGCTGCAGTTCGGCAGTTCAAATCTCACCGGCTCAAGGTTGACTCAGCCTTCCATCCTTCCGAGGTAGGTAAAATGAGGACCCAAATTGTTGGGGGCAAGAGGCTGACTCTGTGAACCGCTTAGAGAGGGCTGTAAAGCACTGTAAAGCGGTATGTAAGTCTAAGTGCTATAAAAGGAATTGACGGCAATTGATGGCTGATAGCATATTGGATGAAGAGCTGTCCATGAATCTTACTTGTGAATGTCACCGCGAGGGCCAAGCAATTAGGTATGAAGATAGAATCTGGATTTGATCTGCTGGAGCTGGTCTCCTTTCATCTTGTTTGCTTTTAGCACCTCTCTGATGTAAGAAGATTGGAAAAGAAGTATTGTTCTCTAAAAGAGTTTAGATCGTTCATGGTCCTTAGTTGGGAAATAGGTAGCGAGAACATGGTTTCCACTCTGCAGAAGTTGTTTTGTCAAGTGGCCCATATCAATCAGTTCTTTTACTATATTGTAACAAGCAGTGTCGTCTCATTAATGTGGCATTTAAAAGTCATTATCAGTTCAGAATCCAGAAAGCAAATTGCAATCTCTTCTCAGCAAAAGGAAGTCCCTATTGATTTTGGATGCATCATTCTCTCTCAGCCCAATCTACATCACTGGAGGAAAAAGAAAACAGAATGAGGAAGCTCCTGTGTGAAAGGTGGGGGGGGGAACCCCAACCAATCAACAAATAAAACTATATTGTGAAGGTAGAATATAGACAATGGATTATATAGTATTTTTGGATAGAAATGATATATTCATAGAAAAGGTTAGTAACTTTCTAACATGAACGATTTGGGAGTTGACAACTTGTTCCACAATTATACTTATCTTTAGGTTTAGGATCCTTGTATTTCCTTTTTCCATTAGTTGCACATCAAAAGATCTCATAGCCCTTCAAAATACATTTTCCAGTGCATGGAAGGCAAATAATGGAAAATCCATTCTTCAGATATATATATATCTGAAGAATGGATATATATATATATATCTCCTTCTAATATATATATATATCTCCTTCTAATATATATATCTATATCTATCTAATATATATATATCTCTTCTATATCTCTATATATCTCTTCTAATATATATATCTCCTTCTAACAACACTGTCTGATAGATGTTGTTCCATCAGAACTGAATAAAAGCTAGTATGTTCTAGAATAGAATAGAGCTGGAAGGGACTTTGGAGGTCTTCTAGTCCAGCCCCCTGCTCAAGCAGGAGAACCTATACCATTTCAGATAAGTGACTGTCTAGTCTCTTCTTAGAGATGGAACACCCACGATTTCTGGAGGCAAGCTGTTCTATTGGTTAATTGTCCTCACTGTTAGGAAGTTTCTCCTTAATTCCAGGTTGCTTCTCTCCTTGATTAGTTTCCATCCATTCTTTCTTGTCTTGCCTTCTGGTGCTTTGGAGAATAAGTTGACCCCCTCCTCTTTGTGGCAGCCCCTCAAATACTGGAATATTACTATCTTGTCACCCCTAATTCTTCTTTTCTTTAGACTAGCCAAACCCAAAACCTTCAGCCATTCTTCATATAGTTTAGTCTCCAGGCCTTTGATCAACTTAGTTGCTCTTCTCTGAACTTTTTCCAAAGTCTTAACATCTTTTTTGTAGTATGGTGAACTAATTGAGAAATTCATTTGACAATTTAGAAAAACCATCGCATATAATTTCATATTCATGCAACTGAACACTTGGGAAAGCATTTGGAGGTTGTTTGTTTGTTTGGAGCAGGGTTGCTATCAAATTATTACTCTCTCTGATACACTGCATCAAATAAGGATGATTCAATTTACTTATTCTTGTAGAATATTTCACCCATTTTTCACTTCTGATTTTTAGTTACTGTTGTGTCCTAGCACGGCACGCCCTATGGAAAATGACACACACACACTGTTTGTCAATAATATTCTTTGGTACTAATAAACTCCTTAGTAACTAGAGGTTAATGTCATTAAAGCATAAGAAAGTACGTCATGCCAAAAAGTCTGGTATAAAGCTGGCCGGAATTCAAACCCCCAAAGTAAACAACCAATTAGTTCCTCTGTTATCAGTGACTCACAGATGTTGGCAAAAAGCCCGGGATGAATTAAATTCAACAAAAGGAGAATCCAGAATTTCCAAGCCGTAGAAGTCCCAAGAACAGCAAGAATGTAAAACGTTGTTTCCAGCAGCCGGCTTCAGCGTGCTGAAGCCTTAAATAGCCAATCAGCCTGCAGAGTTACTTGCGAGGAGACCTCCTTCTACAGAGCCACTCCTGCCTGCTAGCTGCCCTGTGTGCCCTAGCATCAAGCAGAGGCTCCTCCTCTTCTCCTGAGTCACTCAGCTCCCACTGAGGAGGTGCAGAAGGCCCTGGTTGGCTGTCATCCTCTGGCACTGAGTCCCCCTCGCTCTCTGACTCGGGCGCCGGGTGCACGGGCCGATGGTACCGTGCCACAACCGCCTCATCGTCCTCGGGATCCCTGAGCACCGGCACAGGACGCTGGCAGGCCACAACAGTTACTTTGCTCTTCCTTGGGTTATTGTTTTAGGACTATTGGATCTATAAAAATAGCAATAGCAATAGCACTTAGACTTATATACCGCTTTACAGTGCTTTACAGCCCTCTCTAAGCGGTTCACAGAGTCAGCATATTGCCCCCAACAATCTGGGTCCTCATTTTACCCACCTTGGAAGGATGGAAGGCTGAGTCAACCTTGCGCCGGTGAGATTTGAGCCGCCGAACTGCAGCTAGCAGTCAGCTGAAGTAGCCAGCAGTACTGCACTCTAACCACTGCGCCACCTCGGCTCTTAAGTTCTCTCTCAGTTCTAAAAATGTCCTTCCAGTCCCCTCCTTCATTGACTAAATGTGGATTAAGCATTTACATTGATTTCATTATAACTATAACTATAACTATAACTATAACTATAACTATAACAACTATAACTATAACAACTATAACTATAACTATAACTATAACTATAACTATAACTATAACTATAACTATAACTATAACTATAACTATAACTATAACTATAACTATAACTAACTATAACTATAACTATAATTATAATGATAACAATAAGCATAATAATAAGACACAATGGTACATTCAATCAGATTATATTT
>QLTV01002540.1:1463639-1477174 GCA_003457575.1 Thermophis baileyi | reverse complement strand
TGGACTAGATGACCTACAAGGTCCCTTCCAACTCTGTTACTCTGTTACTCTGTTACTGTTAGGTTTGACTCATCCTCATCAAATGCCTGGGAGAAGAGCTAGTCTTCCAGTTCTTTGAAACATCATCAGAATGGGTGTCATCCAGATGTCAGGGAGAACACTTTGTTCCAGGGGTGGGTTGTGGATCCTGTTGCTGCCAGTTCACTCAGGGTCACACCCGCAGCAATCAGAAAATAGCTTCTGCGCATGCGCAGAAGCAAAAATTCGCTTCTGTGCATGCGCAGAAGCAAAATCCAAGATGGCGACGCCCACGGAGAACGCCGAAAGAACCGGTTCCGTGATGTCATCACCGGTTTACTAACGGTTGTAAAGAACCAATAGGAACTGGTAGGAACCCACCTCTGCTTTGTTCCAAAGGGCAGGTGCTGCTACAGAGAAAGTGTGCTTCTAAGGTCCCTATAGATGGCACAGTTACATCAAAGGGAGTAGGAGCATGTCAACCATGCCAGATCAATTTGACCAGGCAGATACTATGGGAGATAGCTGGTGTTTCAAGTACCTAGGACTTATGCCATGACAATGTCAGAGAGGAAAGTTCAAAAGATGCATCAAATAAGGAACCGTCCTTTGAAATACAAAATAGTTGCTCAGCCTACTCAACTGGACTTCAATCAAAGGATTATGGATCAATGGTTCCTCGATAGAACTGCAGAGTTATAATTGCAAAGATGCACAAACTGCATCATACCCAGTTCCCTGATATCCACAGATTGTTGATTTATTTACTGCTAGCACTTCGACTAAATCTTGTGATATTATCATACCAAACTGGGAAAAAATGGAAAAAAGCGGAAGAAGTATTGGCCTTCACTACATTCAGTTAGAATGTTTTAACACACATCTATTTATTTATCATTGGTCTGCTTCTTCATGAATTCACCTCTTGCCATTTTTCTGGATGAGGAGGTGGCTTTTTAACACTACGGCCTTCATTGCTAGCCCCACCGCAAATACAGAATGGGAAGTTTGGGCTGAGAGCAAAGTCATGCATCAGAAATGAGAGTGGATCTGAACTTGGAACTCACCCTAAAGCAGGGGTGTCAAACTCACAGCATCACGGCGGCATCACGTGACGTATCGGGACTTTTCCCCCCTTCGCTAAACTGGGTGGGGCGGAGCCAGCACGTGATGCATCCGGCCCGTGGCCTGCCAGTTTGACACCCCTGCCCTAAAGCAACATCTTTACAACCATAAAACAGTGGCTCTAGTTCCGTGATGGCGAACCTATGGCATGCATGCCACAGGTGACATGCAGAGCCTTCTCTGTGGGCATGCCAGCCATCGCCCCAGCCCAGCTCCACCGCGCATGCGCGCGCCTCCTGCCAGCCAGCTGGTCTTCGGGTCTCTGCCGCACATGCACAGGGGGATGCACGTGTGCATGCAGGGGATGCACGTGTGCATGCATGGGGGGCGCTCACATAGCATTTTGGGGATTCGCGCACATGCGTGCACCTCCCGCACCCCGTTTTGGGCCTGGAAGCCTCCTGCACCAACCTGGAAGCCAAAAATGGGTGGGGGGGTGGGGTGCATGCGGGGGTCTGGGGTGCATGCGCTGGGGATGCTCCCATTGCATTTTGGGGGTGTGCACACACGTGCATTCGCGCATGCACACACACACTTTGGGCACTCGGCACCAAAACTGCTCTAGTTGGTATAATGTATAACCCTGAGACAAGGAATTGAAGGCCCTTATTATTATTATTATTGCTTATTATTTAGCGTAGGATGAGAACATGACAAAAGAGAGGTATACACACAATCCACGTAATTATATACAAAACTTCTGCAGTGGGCGTGGCAGTGGCCTCATAACTGGATGTCCAATTCAGCTATCCAGGCAATCGCCCCTGGCGTTGCTTTGTGCACATCTTCTAAGGAACCAGAGGATGCACGTCATGGGCAATCTTGCACAATATATTTAACACAGGCAGTCCTCGACTTACAACAGTTCGCTTAGTGACCGCTTGAAGTTACAACGGCATTGAAAAAAAGAGACTTATTTGACCATTTTTCACACTTATGACCTTTGCAGCATCCCCATGGCCACATGATTTAGCAATAGCAATAGCACTTAGACTTATATACCACTTTACAGTGCTTTACAGCCCTCTCTAAGCGGTTCACAGAGTCGGCATATTGCCCCCAACAATCTGGGTCCTCATTTTACCCACCTCGGAAGGATGGAAGGCTGAGTCAACCTTGAGCCGGTGAGATTTGAACCGCCGAACTGCAGCTAGCAGTCAGCTGAAGTAGCCTGCAGTACTGCAGTCTAACCACTGCACCACCTCGGCTCTTAGTACCAACTGTGTGATGCAGATTAGGAATAGAGTTGTTTATCTGGGTGCTTCTGAGTCCTGGTCTGGTTTCGGCTTGTTTGATAGTTTGAGTGGCTGGCTGTTGTTACTGAGACGTGGACCGATTTTTTGTGAGCCGATGGACCGGACTAACTACCTAACTATCAACCCGAGCTACTAATATTCAAATTGTCATGGCCCCATCGGAACTTAAGTCCATGGAGGAGGACGAGCTGGAGCTGGGGCCGACAGTGGTCAAGGGGGAGGCCTCATTGGCTTTGGAGGAACACAGGGAGGAGAAGGATGATGCAGCCCCGGGTCCCTCAGGTTTGGGACAGCTTGCCAGCAGGGAAGAATGGGGGCAGGATGACCAGGAGAGGGGGGAAGAGAGGGCAGGCAGTGGAGATGAGGAGCGATGGAGCTCAGGCAATGAACAAGGACCGCCCCCTCCTGATCCCTGAGCATGGAGAGTGGCGAGGAGGGAAGAACTGCACAGGCTGACCCAATGACTCGGGAGGAGAGCATCCCTCTTCACAAGGCACACCTGGGGACTGAGACTTAAGGAGACGCTGTGGGGAGGGGAGTTTGTTGAGAACAAACGCTGAACTCATGGAGTTTTGTGTTCTGTTGTCAACATCTGGAGTTCATTGGACTTCTTGCCTTATAATTGCCTTGTTCCTTTGCTTCCTGGGACTCCTTGACTTGTTCCTTTGCTTCCTGGACTCCTTGCCTTGTTCCTTCGCTTCGTTGGACTCCTTGCCTTGTTCCTTTGCTTCCTGGACTCCTTGCCTTGTTCCTTTGCTTCGTTGGACTCCTTGCCTTGTTCTTTGCTTCCTGGACTCCTTGTCTTGTTCCTTTGCTTCGTTGGACTCCTTGACTTGTTCTCTTGTCCTGCTGGACTTCTTGCCTTGAAGCCATTGTGCTAACAGCATTTTGCTGGACTACTCATAGCCAGAGGCTGCTGGAGGTGTGTGGGTGTGTGGGTGTGTGAGAGAGTGCTTTGCTCTGTGACTTGCCATAAACGTGGGAGCATTTGGAGGAAAGTTGGAGCAATAAAGGGGAGTTTTGAATTATCAGCTGGCTGTGTTGCCTTCATGCCTTGCCCTGGGTCATCATCACACAAACACATTTCAAGCATGAGATATATTTCTGATGACATGTTCTTGCATTTTCCTGGCCACAGCGTATCTCTGATGGAGAAGGATTCCCCAATGTCTGAAAGCTTCCCAGCTGGAGTATCTGGAATATAGGATTGTATCCTTCATCGACATGTGTAATTAAGTCACTAGGAGCTTTGCATTATCAAGCAGCCCCTTAAGTGGTGGCAGGGGATATACTGTAAAACATATATCTCTAAATTGGCCTCTTTTATTTAAGCATCACTTGTGGATTTGCTTATTAATATTTAAAGACTCAATGTTACCTCTACCCCATCCTTCTATTCAGGGAACAGCGTTATAATCACAGAATTGTGCCTTTTTATTGCATTTGCATAAAAACAAATATAACCTTCAGCTCAGTAAACTTAATGACGGTAAACCACTGACAGTGCCACTGGCCCCTGAGCTCAGCCTGCTACGGTTCATTAAGAAGAACAGACAAAGTATTTTCTCAAATCTTCAGTATTGCATTTATAGGAACTGACTAAACCTCCAAGTTCCAGCTGCATTTTATGATAAATACATTAGTCAAACAATAGCAGAGAGTGGCATCAATATTTCCATAAAATGGTTTTAGTGGTACAGTTATTTTTGTCGACTGGGTAAACTAATCGAGTAGCTAAAATTACTTTTAAGTACATAATATGAGCTTTTTTTTAAAAAAAGGCGAAGGTTCCCCCCTGTACTGTTGTGTCTGACTCTAGGGGGCAGCGCTCATATCTGTTTCCTAGTCGAGGGAGCCAGCATTATCTAAAGTTGCTTCCATGGCCAGTATGACTATATGCCAAGGTGCATGGAATGCTGTTGCCTCCCCACTGAAGTGGTACCTATTTATCTACTTGCATTTGCATGCTAGATGGGAAGGAGCTGGAGCAAGGAACGGGAGCTCCCCCTGTCACGTGATACTTCGGTCTCAAACTGCCAGCCTTCTGGTCAACAAGCTCAGCATATTAACCACTAGGCCACCATGCCCTCTAACTATGATGTGTGCATAAATATAAATAAATATGAACATAAATCAATGAAAAAGGTAGATTATTGGTGACATATGTTAAGCCCAGAGTTTAGGAAATAAAAAAAGTTAGCAAAATATAAGTTGCAAATGTTATATAAAGAAATACAAGAGGGAGGGGAGGGAGGGAGGGAGAGAAAGAGAGAGAACAAAAGGGAGGGAGGGAGAGGAGAGGAGAGGAGAGGAGAGGAGAGGAGAGGAGAGGAAGGAAGGAAGGAAGGAAGGAAGGAAGGAAGGAAGGAAGGAAGGAAGGAAAAGAAAGAAAGAAAGAAAGAAAGAAAGAAAGAAAGAAAGAAAGAAAGAAAGAAAGAAAGAAAGAAAGAAAGAAAGAAAGAAAGAAAGAAAGAAAGAAAGAAAGAAAGAAAGAAAATCACATTATCATCCAGCTACAAACTCCCTTATATTTATTAGGTTTTTCTTAAAAAAAAAAAATAAGGATCAGAGTAATTTTTTAAAGGTTGTTTAAGGTAAATGTGTAATTTGTCTTTGTAGATATATGCAAAATATTTTGAAGATGAAATGTTTCAACTCTGACACCCTCGGTATGGATTTTGGACTTCACTGGGAGGGTTCCAGAAATCAGCACCGATGGGTTTGATCTTACTAGAAGCAGCTCAATTTGGATGTCCATTTTGTCATCAGAATATTCCCATTAATAATTGAATGGAGCATTCTGGTTCACTTTGGGTGAGGTCACTGTAGCCATACCAAGGCCAGGAGAAACATAATGGGCTTAAAACCTTTTGACCTGAAGCATTTTAATCACTTCCATGGCCTTGCTTGTGTGAGCTTCAAACACCTGATTTGCACTGCAACTATGCTTCATATAGCCTTTATTGTTTCATCTTCCAATCTCCCCATCACCAACCCTCAATAGATCTACAATCCTCTCTAATATATGTATACATCTTACTTATCTGGTTAGGCTTGGGTCAGCATTCCTTCACTGTTACATCTCAGGTGGGACCATCACATCTGTTTCTAATTACAGTGTGTAGAGACATTTCTTTCAGAAGTAGATCCACAGGCACTTTTCAGATGTGGATGAGAATATTGATTAGGTAGGTACTGCTCTTTTCTAGGAAAGCATTTTCACCGACTGTCCTTAATCTAGTTCCTTATCTACAACCAACTTTATCTATAAGGCTTATCTAGAGCCTTAGCTATAAGCAGCCTAATTTCAGGATCATTTGGTGTACATTTCTTGCAGTGGATTTATGAAAACTTCACCAAGTGTTCTTGGTGTAGAACTGTATTCCTTTAATTGCAATGCCTTCTATGTTGTTGCCTTCTTAATAATCAGAATTAGAGCTGGAAGGGACCTTGGAGGCAGGGGTGGGTTCCACTTACCTTCCCCACCGGTTCGCATCGCGATGTTTTGTGCGCACGCGCTCCCTCCGCTCGCGCGGGCGCATTCCCTCGGGCAATTTGGCTTCCGCACATGCTCAGTAGCTTCAATCAGCCTGAAACACAGCTGAGGAGCTGATCAGCTGTGCTTTGGGCGAAGGAATAAAGGTCAGTTTAAATGCAGGGGCGGGCGGGAGGGCGCTTTTTCAAGCGGCAGAACAGGAAAAACCTTCCAAACAGTAGACAAATTCACTAAAAATTCCCCAAAAAAGATGGCGGCGCCCACGGACTGGCACCAACCGAACCGGATCCATGACATCACCAGTGGGTCGCTAATGGTTCGGGCGATCCAGTCCGAACCGGGAGGAACCCACCCCTGCTTGGAGGTCTTCTAGTCTAACCCAGGGGTGGGCTTCAAAGTTTTTAGCAAAGGGTTCTCTGCCCGGTTGCTGGGTGGGCATGGCCATGGTGGGCGTGGCCTAGTCAGCCTCCTGCACCACGGCAGGGGGGCATTTTTGCCCTCCCCAGTCTCTGGAAGCTTCCAGGAGGGCAAAAATGGCCTCCCCAGGCTCCGAAGGCCCCTCTCAAACTTCCAGTAGGCCCATTTTTCACCCTCCCGGAGCCTCTATGCGCGCCCTGCACTTACCTGCATCCAAAATGGGCTGCGTGGGGACTCCTGGGAGGGGTGAGGTGGGGTGGGAGGTGCGGGGCCAGCCAGGAGTGGGATTTGGGGGTTCTCCAAACTGCACAGAATCTTAGCTAGAGGTTCTCCCGAAACCCTGCGAACCCCCAGCAGCCCACCCCTGGTCCAACCCCCTGCTCAAGCAGGAGACCCTATACCATTTCAGATAGATGGCTGTCTAGTCTCTTCCTAAAAACCTCCAGTGATGAAGCACCCACAACTTCTGAAGGAACACAACTTCTGTTCCACTGGTTAATTTTCCTCACTGTTACTAAGGTTCTCCTTAATTCCAGGTTGCTTCTCTCCTTGCATAATTTCTATCCATTGTTTCTTGTCTTGCCTTCTAGTGCTTTGGAAAAATTAGTTAAAAGTTTTCAAATTATAATACAGTATTCAGAAATCTAAGAAAGAATTGGAGGCAGAAGAAAAAACAGCCAAGGACATTTAAAACCAAGTGACCTCAGCTTCCTCTGAATCATTGCATGCATAATCAGACAATAACAAGGAAAACCACCTCCATAAATGACCAAATAATAATCAATATAGTGTCAACTTGCAAAGATTTCAAGTTGCCATGAAAATGGGGGGGGGGGAAGCTGGAGGAGGGCTAACTGCCCTAACTGTAAATGCATTCCACAAATGTTTATTTTACTGATTGTGTCCTAGGCTACCGGAGTCAGAAGGAGGGGTGTGGGGGTCACAACCCGCCAACGTGATTAATTGGAGAATGTGATTTATGACATGGCCAATGAGAAGTGGGGAAACAGGGTCATGACAACTTGCAGCCTGCGTGAACTCAGTTCTGGCTGCAATGGAGTATTGCCGAGATGTCGCTTTTAATAAATCTTCGTATTTCTTTGGGACTTTGTCTCATGGCTCCTGAATTAATTAGAGCATCTTTCGGAAACTTCACATTTAGTGGACTAGAAACATTATCTCTCTGGCTGAGGGTGATGGGACCTCTTTTCTGAATGCATCAAGGGTTTCTCAGGAACATGAGAGTTATGTTCCAGCCCATATGAAAAGAGGGGGGGGGAATGCCACATGCATACACCTGGGAATGTATTTGGTGATATATTATGTTGGCTTCAATCTTTTCTTCTAAAAACAAAGAGGGAGGGAGGGAGGGAGGAAGGAAGGAAGGAAGGAAGGAAGGAAGGAAGGAAGGAAGGAAGGAAGGAAGGAAGGAAGGAAGGAAGGAAGGAAGGAAGGAAGGAAGGAAGGAAGGAAAGAAGGAAGTTCTATGTTGTAATGGAGTGCAAACATAGTTACTTGTTTCCACCTAGCATTCTGTCCCCAACTTTATCCTAAGTTTACATAGCATTTTTTTTTCAACAATTAAATCAACAGTACCAACCAAGCATCCAACCAACGTTTGGCTGCTGTGAGGACCATGCCGCCCCTGACTCACTTTGAAATAATTGGACAAAGCCGGTTCGGACTGGTTAATTTTCATCTTGTTTGCTGAACCGGTTGTTGCATGGATGGCTAACCCCGCCCACCCCATCCCACCCCTCCCAGGAGTCTCACGTGGCCCGTTTTGGATGCCAGGTAAGTGCAAGGCCCGTGCAGAGGCTCTGGGAGGGTGAAAAAACGGGCCTACTGGAAGTACTGGAAGTCCAGAAACGGACCCATTTCTGGCCTCTGGAGGGCCTCCAGAGCCCGGGGTAGGCCGTTTTCGCCCTCCCGGAGGCTCGAGAAAAGCCTCCAGATCCTGGGGAGGGCAAAAAATTGGCCTACTGGAAGTACCGGAAGTCCAGAAATGGGCCCATTTCCGGCCTCCGGAGGGCCTCCGGTGCCCGGGGAAGGCCATTTTTGCCCTCCCAGAGGCTCGAGGAAAGCCTCCAGAGCCTGGGGAGGGCAAAAATGCTCCCCCTGCCGTGGTGCAGGGGGGCGAGTAGGCCACACCCTCATGGCCACGTCCACCCAGCAACCAGGCAACGAACCGGTTGCTAAAACTTTTCAATCCCACCCCTGTTCACCATTAAATCCTCTTTCCAATCAGCCTCCATGTTTCCAGTGTCTTTCTCCCTGCTTGGAACTGAACCAGATGGATATTTCTTCCAACACCCACGGTTTTTTTCCCCAATATTCCATAGGAATGTAAGAATGAATTAAGCAAGCCAATGGAGAGGTTTAGCACGAAGCATCTGCCTACGGAATGTTGTTTTGTGCCTAGGTTTCTTCCCTGCAAAACAGGACTTTCTCATTCTGCCACTCTTTGCATGTGCTTTTTGCAATAACAGTGGGGAAATTGTACCAGGGCATGCCAATTCAAAGTCTTGGGGAAATGCCTTTGTCCCCTTCGAAGAAACTTGGCTTAGCAAAAACCCAGTTCTGTTGTGGGGGGAATAGCCTGACAGGAAAAGCAGTTCAGCAGTGGAACCAATTACTGAAAGAGCTGATGGGCTCCCTTTCCTGGATATGTGCACGCAAAAGCTGGACAGCCATCTGTCAGGGATGCTTAAATTTGGACTTCTGCATAGACCAGGGAGTTGGCTCCCGTTTCTTCGGTAGCATCTTCCAGTGCTGTGGTTTTACAAATCTATGTTTTCAGAGTAGAGAAATGTAGTGAATGAGATAAAGAAATGGGGCAGCTTGTAATATGTATTAAGAAAAAGTCTTTAAAAAAGGATGTGTAAATTAATGAGGGATTATGGAGTAGGGATCTTGTACAATATAAAGAGTTTGACCTGAATAAGATCTCTGAACTTTCCTTTAAAGCATATTTTATTCAAGGCCAGCAAACCCAGAGGAGAAACAAGATGACTTTTCATGCTGTAAGTAGGAAAGCTTCAAAAACATGGGCAGAGTTGGCTGCAATCTGGTGCATCTCCCCTGGTGGGTGTCTCTGGACCTATCAATGGTCAGCAGCAGGATCTGTAAATCTGTCTCGGTACCTCCAGAATAACTGGGGAATTAATGGTTATTCTCTAGCCCAGGGGTGTCAAACTCGATTTCATTGAGTGCCGCATCAGGGTTGTGTTTGACCTTGGGGGGGACCTAGGGCGTGGCCAGAGTGGGAATAGCCAGCTCAACGTCACTCGTGTTGGTGCCTTTGGGGGGCCTGAGCACTCTGCCAGCGAAAACGGGCTCCCGAGCTCCATTTCTGCTGCATCAGCCTCCTGCAACCCTCTGCCAGCAAAAATGGAGATTGGGAATGCCGCTCACGGCCCTTGCGAGCTCCATTTTCAGCTGTGATGGCCTCCTGCAACCCTCTGCCAGCGAAAATGGAGCTCGAGAGGGCCGCACTCCCGAGCTCCGTTTTCTTTGGCAGAGGCACTGCGGGCCAGTCCTTCGCTGTTTCTAGGGCAGCCCCGCGGGCCAGATATAAGCACCTGGTGGGCTGGATCTGGTCCCTGGGTATTAAGTTTGACACCCCTGCTCTAGCCTGAAGTTATTCAGGTCTTATCGAAAAGAAAACTTCAGTACCCCAGGATCCAATGAGAACCCAACATCGTGGCATGAAATAGCGAAACATTTTGACTTCTAGAAAATGCTCCGTTTCATATTTCAAAAAGCTAATGACTTCTTTTTCCCCCCAGTGGTAATTGTTGTAATTATTGCATCTGCTAAATTGCCAAGTGTTTTCCATTCATACTTTTAAAAATAGGGCGCACCCAAACAAAATTCAGAAAGCTACTTTGTATAAAGCACTAAAGTCTTTGCATTCCTCACAGTGTTAACAATGACTCCTGTGGAATTGTGCTCAATAGTCTTTATATGAGAGTCATATTCAATTTATTCTGCGACCACAGGGGTAAGCTCTTCACCAAGACACTTTATTGTTCTCAACAGAATGAAATTACACTAGGGATTCTTCTCCTGATTCTCACATTACAAATATATTATATTATCAAATGCCACATTTATTCTAAAGAAGCAGACTTATTTGCCTTCCTTCTCTATGACACTATCACGAGCGTTAGCTTATTTAAAAGCTACAGGATAAAAGACTAGTTTGCATCCTTGGAGCGTATGTCACACTCTAGCATAGACATCAGTTCTGTAAATTGCTTTAGTGGAAGAAGGAAGCATGGAATGCAGTATAAGAGTATTGTTGTTTTGCATCTTTAAAGGTAATATTTAGGGATAAAGATTCACAATATAAAGGATGTCCAGTTTTGTGAGCTTGTATGGATGGATAAATTCCAACGACACTACTTTGAAATCAAAACATATAGGTTGTTGTATGTGTGTCGCTTAAGCAAGACTTTTAGGATCTTCTGATTTATATTTTGTCTTTTAGCGAAACTTCGTATGTACTTTTCTTAACTGTCCTGATGTTGTTAATTTAGTTTATTTTGAATATTTGAATACAAATCCAATAAAGTTAAGCAAGTTATTCAGCTACTCTACTTATTGCCACTCTGCAATGCTGCTTGTTATCCTTGGAGCTTATGTCATTTACTAATTAAAGAGAAAAATCTATCTATAGAAGTTATTGGGAGTCACTATTTTTGGCTTGAAATAGAGTGTGTCAAATACAAAACATGCTGGGCTTGAAAAAGAAAGATATATCAGGAAATGATTTGAAACATGCTGGGGATAAATAAATGTCCGCCATCCAACAAAACTTTAAAAAGTATAAAAATAATAATTAAAAATAATGAATAAATAAATTAAAAAGAAAAAGCAAACAAACTCAAAGGGCAGACTCAATGAACCACTGGATCTTTTCTATGTCATGAGTTTGCTATGTTTCTAGATACACACACACACACACACACACAGAGAGAGAGAGAGAGAGAGAGAGAGAGAGAGAGAGAGAGAGAGAGAGAGACTATTAGAATTTAGTAGCTGTAGAATGGAAGGTCCTTCAATCTTTTTCTTTCAGAATAGAATAGAATAGAATAGAATAGAATAGAATAGAATAGAATAGAATAGAACAGAATTCTTTATTGGCCAAGTGTGATTGGACACACAAGGAATTTGTCTTTGGTGCATATGCTCTCAGTGTACATAAAAGAAAAGATACGTTCGTCAAGAATCATAAGGTACAACACTTAATGATTGTCATAGGGTACAAGTAAGCAATAAAGTGATAAACATAATTATTAAAGTTATAACATAGCTCTTTCTTGCATTAGTAACTGGTGAATATAAATTGTTCCCTAACAATGACCCAAAGTAAAGATGTTTTGATCACGATGATGATAATGACAATGACAATACATCCTTCATATTAATTTTCAATATGTTGACAGCTTGTCAGAAAACATGTCCTTTCAACTGGCTTTACTTTAACTGTACTTTAAGGATGTTAAGTATACTTCAAGTACCATGAAGTAGTAAGGAATAGCAATGTAATGCATCTGAAGAAGATTATAGTCTGAGAAAAGTCGAAACTCATGAAAACGTAGTTTGAGTTTAATTGTATCAGTAGGATTGTGTGATGCCTAGATGAAATTCCAGAAAAGGGAATGTAGACCTTGCCTACATGTTTTTAAGACAGCTGTGTTCCCTGGCAGAAGATTCTGCAAGAGTTTGGGGAAAATATACAGCTATTTTAGGAGGTTACAATTTACAGATATGTGTGGTGTTTCAAACCCTGCAATTTTCAAGTCCAAATTCCAATGCAAAATTGTGGCTTTTAGATCATCAGGGGTTTATAGTGGATGGATTTGTTGCCCCCATTCGTAACCAAAAATGTCTTTTATGCCTTAAGAAGTTAGACATTTTATTATGCCAGTTATGCAAACTATCTTTCCACATCCCAAATCACAGAAGACACTTAAATCTTTCTTTAGATTTAGATTGTTGCAAACCGGAACATTTATTGTTTAATTATTTAGGACTTCAGTAGCAGATGCAAATTCCATGAAAGCCGAATGATCACATACAGCAACAAATGAATGCCCTCCTCTTAACAATATTATCCTAATAAAGAGTCATCAGAGAAATTAAAATGATCTACTTTAATTATAAAATTATAACCTCATTAACTCTTGTGTATGGAAAATGGGAATTGGGGAATGGGGAAGATGAACTTGTGGATGGCTATTAAAGAACTACAGCAGCTTGAAGAAGTGATTGGGGAATGTAATTCTCAAAAGGGATGAGGCTATTTTGTATCATCCAGATTACAGTTCCCTAAAATAACTAGAAAGCAACGTGTCTTCTTTTTAAGGACATTTGTATTGTAAAGTAAGTAAGATGTCCCAGGAAGCTGGTAACTTCAAACCCTCCCCCCAACAAAAATAACTACCTCAGGATATTTCTCTCAAATTGTTTGAAGTTGAGAGTTAATAATGACTTAAATAGTTGATCAATGTTGCAATGGATATATCATGTATCTAGACTATGAAAAAGTATGCAACACTAGGACTGAAATATTATGTTAGTACATTAACATGACAAAGTAAGAATGCACACTATCTATCTTTATCTCTATCATCTCTATCTTTCTCTCTATGTCAAGGTTCCGATGGTCAAACCCAACCAAAGCAAGCATGGCCGAGATGATCTAATCTATTAATGCAAAGCTTTATTGAGTACATCATTTCGGTACAGATGAAGGCAAAACCAGATCTAGCTATTTCCCACACAAACCCACATAGTTAAAGTATAGAATCTCCCTCCCCCCATTAGACTGGGTCACATTGTCCAATTGAGTCTCATGATATTGTTATGAGAAAGTCTTTTGGCTCTGACAAACACTTGCTGAAGTGTCCTTGGTTCTCACAGCTGTTCTCTTGCTGTCTGGAGCCTACTGTACATTCTATTTCCCTCTTCCCTATCCCCTGGTTCGTTGGCAAGCTGAGAAGTGAAAATGGTTGCAACAGCAAAAGCACATTTCAAAGCTTGACACTCTATGTATCTGTATCTCTATCATCTTTCTCTCCATCTATCTCTATGTCACTATTATCATCTCTCTATCCTTCCTCTTTATCCATCCATCCATCCATCCGTCCGTCCATCCATCCATCCATCCATCCATCCATCCATCCATCCATCCATCCATCCATCTATCATCTATC
>QLTV01002540.1:1435684-1448161 GCA_003457575.1 Thermophis baileyi | reverse complement strand
ATAAAATACAGCTACATAAAAAGATATCAGTGTAATAAAATCAGCTGCAGCTCACAAGAACAAAACTAACTTATCTGAGTATCTGAATCATAACACACATAGATGCTTACAACTTTAGCACTTTAAAAACAAACAGGGGCTAACCTTGAAAAGCTATTTATGCTAGGTCAGAGGGATAGATATACGTAAGCAGCAAGGTTTACAATGATAAATTTAATATGGAAAATATATGAAGGAAAAGGCAGACTATTATCTGTCCAGAGCCAACAGATTCTTTCTCTCTTTCTCTTTCTTTCTTCCTTCCTTCATTCCTTCCTTCTTTCCTTCCTTCCTTCCTTTCTTTTTCTTTCTTTCTTTCTTTCTTTCTTTCTTTCTTTCTTTCATTTTTTCTTTCTTTTTCTTTTTCTCTTTCTTTCTTTTTCTCTTTCTTTCTTTTTCTCTTTCTTTCTTTCTTTCTTTCTTTCTTTCTTTCTTTCTTTCTTTCTTTCTTTCTTTCTTTTTTTTCCCCAAAAAGTCAGAAATGGATATCAGAATTCAAGATCAAGCATACGGGGGAACTCAAGAAGACCTATACAGGAAGTCCTCAACTTACAGCCACAAATGAGCCCTGAATTTATGTTGCTAAGCAAGACAGTTGTTAAGGGAATTTTGCCCCGTGTTATGACCTTTCTCGCTGTTGTTGCTGCAGTTGTTAAGTGAACCCCCGCAGTTGTACATGGTTAGTAACATGGTTGTTAAGTGGATCTGGCTTGCGCATTGTCTTTGCTTATCAGGAGGTGACCATATGACCCCAGGACACTGCAATCGTCATAAATATGAGTAAGTTTCCAAGTGTCCGAATTTTGAACATGTGAGCATGGAGATGCTGCAATGGCCGTAAGTGTGAAAAGTGGTCATAAGTCACTTTTTTTCAGTGCCGTTGTAGCTTTGAATGGTCACTAAATGAACTGTTTTAGGTTGAGGACTATCTGTACTTTATACACATGGCTTCTTAAGCATTATGAGCCATGGTGGCACAATGGTTAGAGTGCAGTACTGCAGGCTACTTCAGCTGACTGAAGTAGTTCAAATCTCACCGGCTCAAGGTTGACTCAGCCTTCCATCCTTCCGAGGTGGGTAAAATGAGGACCCAGATTGTTGGGGGCAATATGCTGACTCTGTGAACCGCTTAGAGAGGGCTGTAAAGCACTGTAAAGCGGTATATAAGTCTAAGTGCTATTGCTATTGCCCTTTCCTTCCTTCCTTCCTTCCTTCCTTCCTTCCTTCCTTCCTTCCTTCCTTCCTTCCTTCCTTCCTTCCTTCCTTCCTTCCTTCCTTCCTTCCTTCCTTCCTTCCTTCCCAGTGGTTAAAATGCAGTATTGCAGGCTAATTCTGCCGATTGCCAGCAGTTCGATCCTGACCGGCTCAAGGTTGACTCAGCCTTCCATTCTCCCGAGGTGGGTAAAATGAGGACCCAGATTGTTGGGGGCAATATGCTGACTCTGTGAACCGCTTAGAGAGGGCTGTAAAGCACTGTGAAGCGGTATATAAGTGCTATTGCTATTGCTATAAGGAAGGTGAATTATGTGATAATTCACATACAGTATATGCTGCATTTAGAATCAGATCTGGAAGGCTCCTAAAGGGAGCACATTGTTCTCTAACATGGAAAAGTTCATGAGGTGGAGGTTTTGATTCACCTTAACATCTGGCTAGCTATGTGTGATGAGTCCCAATTAGGAGGAAAATGGTCCCATAAGCGTTTTCTGGTCGTCAGTGTAACTTTCAACACTGACCTGTGTCCCAAAGGTGCTTTTTCAAGAGGCAACTGGACTTTCTGGTTTTTCTTTGAAGATGTTTCACTTCTCATCCAAGAAGCGAAACGTCTTCAAAGAAAAACCAGAAAGTCCAGTTGCCTCTTGAAAAAGCACCTTTGGGACAACCATGAACTGGATGACTGAGAATCTCCATAGACATCCTGACCTGTGGTAACTACATGATTTCAGAGTCCATGGTTTAAGTAAAGTCACTTTTCTCCTATTGTTCAGAATTGTTGTGAAGATAAACATTTTCTTTAAGTTGTGCTTAAATCCTCGTGACTTTGTAACTTGTCAGAGCAAGGGTTTTTTTCAGGGGTGAAATCCAGCAGGTTCTGACAGGTTCTGGAGAACCGGTAGCGGAAATTTTGAGTAGTTTGGAGAACCGGCAAATACCACCTCTGGCTGGCCCCAGAGTGGGGTGGGAATGGAGATTTTGCAATATCCTTCCCCCTGGAGTGGGGTGGGAATGGGGATTTTGCAGTATCCTTCCCCCTGGAGTGGGGTGGGAATGGAGATTTTGCAGTATCCTTCCCCTGGAGTGGGGTGGGAATGGAGATTTTGCAATATCCTTCCCCTGGAGTGGGGTGGGAATGGAGATTTTGCAGTATCCTTCCCCTGCCATGCCCACCAAGCCACGCCCACCAAGCCACACCACACCCACCAAGCCACGCCCACAGAACCGGTAGTAAAAAAAATGGATTTCACCACTGGTTTTTTTGCCACTAGAATGGATCTCATTAGTTGCTAATATTCTTTAGGAATATTTTAGGGAAATATGAATATTTCCAGTGGTCTCCATCCAAGAACTCAATCTGAATCTTATGATATAGAGATAGAGATATATAGAGATACGGATATAGAGATACAGCCTTTTTTAAATAACAGAAAAAGGGAAAAAATACCCCCAAAGATATGTAACACAACAAAATATCAGAATTGTAAAGGACCTTGGAGAACTTCTAGCCCAACTCCCTGCTCAGGCAGGAAACCCTTTCAGACAAATGGTTGTCCAATCTATTCTTAAAAACTTCTGGTGATGAAATACCCACAACTTCTGAAGGCAAGCCATTCCATTGCTTAATTGTTCTGTCAGGAAAATTCTCCTTAGTTCTAGGTTGGTTTTCTCCTTGGTTGGTTTCCATCCATTGATTCTTGTTCTGCCTTGAAAAATGAATAAATAGTAATAATAAAAATGACAATAATTAAAAAAAGTAATAGGTGTTTTCTTCCTTGTTTCTTCTTAGATTTTTAAACTCTCCTTAGCTTCTGAACCCAGACAAGATCAATAAAATTCAGCTACCTGTTGAAGCTCCTGCATAGACAGAAGTGTATTATACTTTCATGAATATATTCAGTGGGGCCACAACTGGACTTAGATAACAGATTTAGTGCTTTCAGTCTGACCCCAGAATTTTCTAGAAGAACTGGTTGGTGTCTGGACATGCCTGTGGAGTTGAACTGACGTATTCGAGAACATATTGTAAATTCTTCCCCTGAACCAGAGGTGGGTTCCTGCTGGTTCGGACCGGTTCTTTAGAACCGGTAGCGGGAATTTCCCTCCGCTCGCCGAACCGGCAGCGATGGCTGGCTGGACACACCCCCAAACTGGATTTTCAGCACTGCGCATGCGCGCGCCCCTACGCAGCACTGGAGGAAGCGAACCGGCAGTGAGGTAAGTTAAAACCCACCCCTGCCCTGAACTGTTGTTCAAACTTCCAGAGATGAAGAAGTGTATGCTGCACTAATTAACTTCATTTATAAGTTAGGATATTCCTTACTCCATGCATATCCCAATAGAATCCCTATTCCTGGCTACTGACATTATGAAAAAGTACTGGCTTTACCTGTAATTTTTCACCCTGTCTATTCCGTAAGATGAAATTTCTGGTATAGACCAACTGGCAAGATTAATGTTATCTCATGCAGTTCACATTTCAGCACTGCTCTCATTAACATTACTCATCCCCCAAAGCTCATCTGATGCCAGCCGAAGCTAATATCTCATTGAGAAAATGCCCCTCTAATTCTCTGACAAAGGGTCATGTCTATTAATGAGACAGAGGAAACTTGCCTTGTCTAATTTCAGATTGCAAGTGATACTCGGTGGATCTTCTAACCCTCCAAATATTCAAATCAAAAAGCGTCACAGAGGACAATATTTGAATACATCTGTCATTTGAAAACTAGAGAGTTCCCGATACCAAATCTCACTCAAGAGCTTCATTAGATAACTTGAACCATTATCTCTCAGGCCCTGCCATCTGCCATGCAGAGATAATTAATTGTATTGAGCTACCATATAGAGACTTAAGACGAGTGCAACAGTTTAAATTCTGTCGATATCATGCAGCCGGTTTCCAGATCTTAATGTAACCCACTGATTTTTAACGCAAGGGGTTTTTTAAGGGGGAAAAAAATTGCAAATTTGAAATAAGAGTAGAAAATCTGCATCTGTTTGACTTTTACAAATAGCTGCAGTTCACACTTTCTATGTCTTATTTTTTTAACAGTATGTATGTCTGTTTTTTAGCCTAAGTACTCCAAAGATAGGCATTTCTTGGTTGCATCCATCCAAAATGTGCACTCCTTTTTTAAAATAGATTCTTGACGTATTTTAGCAGGTAGAATAACAGGTTTGGGCAAACTCAAACAACATTTTTTCCTAATAATTTTTCATAGGGTTGAAGAATTAGGAAGAAAGGTGCCATTATGGGTGTATTGGTTCTTTCCTTCCTTCCTTCCTTCCTTCCTTCCTTCCTTCCTTCCTTCCTTCCTTCCTTCCTTCCTTCCTTCCTTCCTTCCTTCCTTTCTTTCTTTCTTTCTTTCTTTCCCTCCTTCTCTCCCTCCCTCCCTCCCTCCCTCCCTTTATCATCTCTTTCCAATCTCTCTTCTTAAAACATCCAGTGCTGGAGCACCCACAACTTCTGAAGGCAAGCTCTTCCACTGGTTAATTGTTCTCACTGTCTGGATTTTTCTCCTTAGTTCTAGGATGATTCTCTCCTTGATTAGTTTTTATCTGTTGTTTCTTGTCCTGCCTTCTGGTGCTTTGGAAACTGGGTGACCCCCTCTTCTTTGTGGAAGCCCCTCAAATATTGGAACACTCCTATCATGTCACCCCTATCAGGTCTTCCTCTTTCCCCTTATGCAGAGGTTGTACCTTGCCTCAAAGGGATTTTTTTTTCACAAGCTCCTTCTCAGCTACCATGTAAAGTTCCATTGCTTGCACATCAACTCTGTGGAAGAGGCATTCTAAAGCATCTCAGAAATGTGTCCAGTGATGCTAGAGTTTTTAATTCCCATTTCACCTGAAACTCACACCATGTCTTCAAAAGAGATATAGAACTCCCTGTGTGTGACCCTGTAATCCCTTAATTTGGGGTAGAGTTGGGGCAACTGGATGGAGCTGAGCATTTACTAACCATTTGCCCTTCCTGACACCTATACAGAGTTCACAGCAGATATTTTTTCTTAGCGCCATAGGAGAAAAACATCTGCGGCTACCTAGGATTGAACTCTCAAATCTTCTGAGGGGGAGGCGAGCGTCTTCACCACTAAGCCACTACACCACTCTTCAAAAGAGATGTAGAACAGGTAGAAACCATACCTGTGGTTCAAAAGAGATGTAGAATGACAGGTAGAAACCATAGGTGAAAAAATAAAGGTAGAAGAAGATGGTGGGGAAGGAAAGAAATACATTTCCTTCTTTCCTAGCCTAGTAGGACTTTAGTTGAAGGTGTTCCCTGCTGGTAACATCTGTGGGTGAAAACTGAAGGAGAATCAAGGCTGCTTCGCTTATCTATGGAAAGACAATAACAAGCTTGTGTGAGTGAACTGAGGTTCCTGCCCTCTAAAAGTCTGAATCAAAAGTAATTTAATCCTGATTAATTTAACATTTCATCTTAAGCCTATTTTTACACCTGTGGAAAAGAGCATGTGAACGTCTTAAAAAAGGAAACATACAAATGAATAGAATGACTCCGTGTCACTTGATTATTCCGTGGAGCATGTTGTAAAGAAAACTGCACGACTCTGACCACAGAGTGACCTCGAGGTGACCATCGAAGGTGGCTCTTCTACATATTTATGTTCATACATTCAGCTCCCTAGTAGACTAGAATACTAGAGTAATGAATATATTTTATTCCAGTGTTCCAGCCTGCCAGAAAACAAGTAAGTCTTTCTAACTCTCTGCGTAAAATATACTCATTAGCAAAGTGCAAAATTCATTGGCTTTTCAAACAGAACGTTTGAGAAAAGTCCAGGATATTCTGGAACCTTCTCTGGACCGCATCTTACCTACTTTTGAACGTCGTCAAACAATTCCACAAAATGATAAATTAATTTTGGATTACAAAAGCACTTCAGTTTTTAGGATGGATGTTGACCCGAACATTCCAGAACTTGGCATGAGTGTATACATACTTTCTACATGAAGGATTACATGTTATTAATAAACCTGTGGCAAAAATCATCTCATAACTTCTAGATATTGAAGGAGAGGATGTACTTGGTGGATTGAGAGTGTTAGCTTCCACAGTGGTCTTCCCCTATGAGGAACTTCAAAGAAAAGAATAGAACATATTCATCTCACAAAGTTTCAAGGGTCTCCCAGTTCCAACTCCATTTACTTGAGTTACTTCTATCAATGATAGCACATGTGCAGCTTAAGAACCTGTTACAATGGCTTAAATATTAATACATGTAAGCTAGCCGAATGAATGCAATTATCTTAAGGGAAACACAAGCTATTCTTCACATATACAACAATAATAGTTTGGCCTTAATAAATTATGATAATCCTCCATAATTCACTACTGGAACTCTTTCTTTCTTTGTTCTTGGAACATTAGTTAAAATACTGTAATTAAGAATGTGAAACCTCACTGAAGTATGGTACGATTAATTTTTCTATTATAGACATTTATAATCTAATATAATATACTCCAAGATCACTCAAAATGTTTCCAAAATATTTAAGTGAGGATTTGGAATGCTGTCTGGTTCTTTGAGAAAGCAATGAAGCCCAAATCCTTGTAAATGTCTCTCTATAATGTGTACAACACTGAGGTTTGTTTTCTCTGAGTAAATCAACCACCATAACTCTGTCACAAGAGTTAGAGTGAGTTATTTCTTTGTATTACTCATACTGTGATGTATCACAAAGGCTGTTCAATGGCCTAATAAAGTTATACTGACAGGAAACAACCTCAGAATTATAAAATGGGTTTGACTTTTTAGACCACATTACTATTTCAGAACCAACAAGTATAGAATAGAATAACAGAGTTGGAAGGGACCTTGGAGGTCTTCTAGTCCAACCCCGTGCTCAGGCAGGAAACCCTGTACCATTTCAGACAATGGTTGTCCAATCTCTTCTTAAAAACTTCCAGCGTTGGAGAATTCACAACTTCTGGAGGCAAGTTGTTCCACTGGTTAATTGTTCTAACTGTCAGGAAATTTCTTCTTAGTTCTAGGTTGCTTCTCTCCTTGATTAGTTTCCACCCATTGCTTCTTGTCTTGCCTTCAGGTGCTTCGAAGAATAGGTTGACTCCCTCTTCATAGTGGCAACCCCTGAGATATCGGAACACTGCTATCAAGTCTGCCCCAATCCTATATCTTCTCAACCAGATACATCCTAATTGTGATAGAAAACAAGTACTTCATAATATTTTGATGGTTTTGTGGGTTTTGTTATGAAGATAGAATAATAGAATAGAATAACAGAGTTGGAAGGGACCTTGGAGGTCTTCTAGTCCAACCCCCTGCTTAAGCAGGAAACCCTACACCACTTCAGACAAATGGTTATCCAATATCTTCTTAAAAACTTCCAGTGTTGGAGCATTTACAACTTCTGGAGGAAAGTTGTTCCACTGATTAATTGTTCTAACTCTCAGGAAATTTTTCCTTAGTTCTAAGTTGCTTCTCTCCTTGATTAGTTTCCACCCATTGCTTCTTGTTTACTCCTTTGGGAAATAAATATTCCAATTGTAATACCCACAACACTTATTAGAAGCAAATTTAAGTAACCTAAGCATGGGGCATTTTGCTGGCTTTGACTGAAGTTGAGTCAAACCTGATGGGAGAACACTAAGAAATCCCGAGGGATAAGAAGTTTAAAAAAAAATACAGAAGAAGACAATACTAAGTCATTTTTCCAATTGAGAAGCAAACTAAAGACACTTGACTATTTTTCATTTTGAGTATGCCATATGACTTGGTTCACCCAAACTGTTAAAATAATGACGGCATTCTTCCAAAACATGAATTATAAAAGATCTGTCTCTACTGTAACTTAATCTGGTATGCTGTGCAAATGCAGATAGTAACTCTTTTATCCTGCCAGTTAGGAAAAACTCATGTCCCAGAGCAATGATTAGTAACTTATGATCTTCAGATATTAAGGCACTGCAACTTCTCACACTATTTACCATGTTGTTACTGTTGTTGCTGTTGTTGTTGTTGCTATTTTTTTTTCACGTAATGCATGTTAACCTGTACAACTTTTTTTTCTCCAACACAGAATCTGCATTGCCCAAACAGTTCAATGCTTGTTAATCCAGTCGATGGCATGAGAAATTTTATATAATTAATGAAGCAATTAACCAAGGTGTAAACTTGAGATTTAGTTATATCCTGGCTACTTCTCTCCTCTTTCGTTGGGAAGGATCTGCCTTTACAACTTTAAAGTTTCTTTTCCAATATTTTCCCCCATCACTCTAGCAATATTCAGATATGATTTCCTTTTGATTTTGTCATTACTGCCACATCTGAAATAATAATTTTGTCTTGGAACATTGGTTTCTCTTCTGGAATTATGTAATGATAGCTAAGTTATAGCTAATTATCCTTGTTAGAATTTATTAATAACCAAGAAGAATGAGATATAGTCAGAGGAAATGAAAGGAAATCACAATTCCTCTGTTTAAGAATTTATCATCTAAACTACAATTAGCCTTGCATTCTCCATGGGATTAATTCAAGGTAACCTTGAATATTTCTACTTCCATAGAATTCCACAGAATTTCAAAGGAAGGGAAAATAAGTTTTTTCTAGAGTTAATTAACTTCCAAGCATCCTTAAAACGCAACCACTTCTTACTGAAATATTGGCAATAAATTAAGATTCTATGCCCATGAGGACATCCTATTTATTGATTTAGAAATCAAGAAGCTACAAAAAGTCTGTTAAAAAAAATTAGCAACCTTCAAAGAAAACAACAAAATCCTTCTCAGTTTCTTTAGTAATGGGAAATATTAATGACTAATAAAATCTTACAAATCTGAATCTTCACCAAGATTCATCACCAAAAATAAATCACTAGTAATTTGCATTGTTCTCTGGTTCCTAGTGTAGAAAGATAGCACCCACCCCTTTCCTAGAAGAATGAAATATTTTGAGAAATATTATAAAATTATAAAATTATCCAGGAAAATTATATTTCCCCAGATGAGAAATTGAGAAACATGTTTTTTTAGAGGGAGAAAGCAGCCCCCACCTTTCTTAATAGCCCTCAACAGATGTCAGCACTTAAGAGATAAAGAGCTTAATGAAAGACGCCAAGTATCTAGGTAGCTCTATTCATAGGCAAAAATTCCCTGCAGCAAGGTCTGAACAAAGGTAGGATTAGGAATTGCCCAACGCCCCTTCATTGCATCAGCAGTCCAAACTTCAACCAAACCTGGGAGCTCAGACAACCTACAGAGCCAGCTATGACCCCTACATAACCCCTACATGGCACCATGGGAGTCTGACAACAGCCAATAGAATACATGTTCTTGCACAGGAACAGGAAGTTCAAGTGCAAAGCCAGAGAAGGTATAAAAGCCACCCACTCTCAACTCCATGTAGTCAGCTGCACATAGCCACCATGTGGTTCTGCTTCGTCATTAAACCATCTTTCCAATCAGCCTCCAGCCTCCATTTTGTCTCCAGTGCCTTTCTCCCAGCTTGGAACTGAACCAGGTGGATATTTCGTCTCACACTAGCATCCAAGAAACTACCTTCCAATCTAGACTCTTTAAAGCACCACAAAACAATCTGGAATTGTTCTCTTTTTCCAGACAGCGTGTTATTGTTTTTTTTTACTTTATTCTGGAAAAAAATATCTGATAAGGTCAGTGCTAAATAGTGTTATATAAAGGAAAGCTAAACATGTGTCAGTATTGATTCAATCTCTGCTTGCTTTCTTTTCTCATTTTGGTGTCTTGCCTTTTTTCCTACCTCTGCATTTAATTCAACTCCTGGTAAACCAAACCAGGTATGAATTATGCAGTTCATGTCGGTTACCATCATTTTCTAGTTCAGCTGTTACAAGAAATAAGGTTATATAAGTACTGAATCATGACAGATCAAGAAGAGAAGAGGGAAGGATCAGAATATTACTGAACTATACAGTTGTGTCCTGTATTTGTATCTAAGATGAATAAACTCAGTTGAATAAACTGAATCTGAACTGATCTAGCGTGTGTATGTGTGTGTGTTTTCTTTTTTTGTAGGAATGCAGCCTTCAGTCCTCATTTATCTTATCTTTTCCTTGCTTTTTTCTTCTTATTCCTTCATGTTAAGCCTTAGTAAGACCACACCTAGAGTACTGCATCCAGTTTTGGTCACCACACTATAAAAAAGATGTTGAGACTCTAGAAAGAGTGCAGAGAAGAACAACCAAAATGATTAGGGGACTGGAGATTAAAACATATGAAGAACGGTTGCAGGAACTGGGCATGGCTAGTCTATTGAAGAGAAGGACCAGGGGAGACATGATAGCAGTCTTTCAATATGTGAGGGGCTGCCACAGAGAGGAGGGGGTCAACCTGTTTTCCAAGGCACCTGAAGGCCAGACAAGGAATAATGGATGGAAACTGAACCAGGAGAGATTCAACCTGGAAATAAGGAGGAATTTTCTGACAGTGAGAACGATCAACCAATGGAACAGAAGTTGCCTTCAGAAGTTGTGGAAGCTTTCAAGAAGAGAATGGGCTGCCATCTGACAAAAATAGTGTAGGGTCTGCTTGGGCGGGGGGGGGGGTGGTGGACTACAAGGTCCCTTCCAACTCTGTTAATCTGTATCTTGCCAAACTTACTATTGCATGTATTTTCCTTTTGCTGGTGCGAGATCTATCCACAATATCTGGTTTCACTGTATTCTGATCACATATTGCTTTCAGCCTTTGATTGTCATTGTAATCCCCTAATCAACCAACCTAATAAATTTCTCCAACACATTGCAAACTTAATATGCAGATGGAAATCAGCCATCGTGGACAGAAAAGACTCAACCTTTTGGCTTACAGATAGATTGGGCAGGGCAGTGCCAACTATTTCCAATTCATTCTGAAGATACCAATCAAGGAGCATATTTGTAGCTCAGGGTTGAAATGAGAGGTCCTTGGTGCTCTCTGAGCTTGCTTGTTTTCTTGCAGATGTTTCATTACCCTAACTAGGTAACATCATCTGCAGGGGTGAAATTCAATTTTTCCCCCTACCGGTTCTGTGGGTGTGGCTTGGTGGGCGTGACAGGGGAAGGATACTGCAAAATCTCCATTCCCACCCCACTCCAGGGGAAGGATACTGCAAAATCTCTATTCCCACCCCACTCCAGGGGAAGGATATTGCAAAATCTCCATTCCCTCCCCACTCTGGGGCCAGCCAGAGGTGGTATTTACTGGTTCTCCGAACTACTCAAAATTTCCACTACCGGTTCTCCAGAACCTGTCAGAACCTGCTGAATTTCACCCCTGATCATCCGTGTTAGTAAGGAGGGCTGTTTGCTGTCAGTTTATTTTCTGGTCTCTTGTCTGTCTATGTGGACGGAAGCGGTCTTAGAGATTCTTTGGTTGGGTTGTTTACTGATGGCTCTTTGGCAGTTTTTTGACTGTGGTATTGTTTACTTCACTGTTGGTCTGACGTTAACCTTGGAGTTAATTTACACTGATCTGAGTGCTGATTACTGGTGGAGAGGTGCTGTAGTCTTTTTTGTTCTCTTTGGGGCTGGTTGGTTGTCTCTTTTGCATAGTCTATAGATGTTGTTAATGTCTATGTGTCTATTGATGGCTGATTTGTCAGAGTGCCAGGCTTCTAGAAATTCCCTGGCATTTTTGGACTTGCCCTGGTCTAGCATTGCCACATTTTCCCAATTGAAACTATGGTTAAATCTGTCTATATGTTGTGAAATTAAATGATTGCCAGTTAGTGTTCATGTTTACACTGATGATGTTACCTAGTTAGGGTAATGAATCTTTTGCAAGAAAACAAGCAAACTCAGAGAGCAGCAAGGATATCTCATTCTGAAGAATTAAATGCAACTCTAATTAACATTGCTCTGGATTCTACGTAGAACAACCAGAACAAACTTTCCTTAAAAAGAATTAATGGACATTTGATGACAATGTTTCCTATTGTCCTATAGAAAATTCCAAAAAAATTCCAAATAAAAAGCCAAAAACAAGATGGCGGCGCATGCGCAGTGCCGGCAACTCGGCTTCTGCGCATGCGCAGGAAAAAATTTTTTAAAAATCCCCCCCCAAAAAAAACAATCCCAAAAAAAGATGGCAGCGTCCACGGACTGGCACTGACCGAACCAGCTCCATGCCATCACCAGAGGGTAGCTACCGGTTCAGGTGAACCGGTCTGAACCGGTAGGAACCCACCTCTGATATATTGAGATATTGATATATATATA
>QLTV01002540.1:1419439-1432766 GCA_003457575.1 Thermophis baileyi | reverse complement strand
GAGGAAGCGAGGAAGAAAGGTAGGAAGAAGAAATAGAGAAAAAGGAGGGAGAGAAGGAAAGCAGGAAGGCAGGCAGGCAGCCGGGTGCAAGGAGGAGGGAGGGAGGGAGGAAAGGAAGGGAGGATGGAAGGAAGGAAGGAGGGATGGAGTGAGGAGGAAGAAAGGAAGGAAGAAGGAAGGAAGGAAGAAAGGTAGGAAGAAGAAATAGAGAAAAAGGAGGGAGCGAAGGAAAGCAGGAAGGCAGGCAGGCAGCCGGGTGCAAGGAGGAGGGAGGGAGGGAGGAAAGGAAGGGAGGATGGAAGGAAGGAAGGAGGGATGGAGTGAGGAGGAAGAAAGGAAGGAAGAAGGAAGAAGGAAGGAAGGAAGGAAGGAAGGAAGGAAAATGGATGAGCAGAAGGGAAGGAAGGCAGGAAGGCAGGAAGGCAGGAAGGAATGCAGGCAGGAAGGCAGGAAGGAAGGAAGGAGAGAAGGAAAGAAGGAAGGAAGGCAGGCAGGCAGGCGGGTGGAAGGAGGGAGGGAAGGAAGGAAGGAAGGAAGGAAGCAAGCAAGCAAGCAAGCAAGCAAGCAAGCAAGCAAGCAAGCAAGCAAGGAAGGAAGGAGAAATAGAGAGAAAGGAGGAAGAGAAAAATGAAAAAAAAATGCATGTTTTGGAGTTTCATTAAAAATTGGAGTGTTGCACCAAAAGAACAGACCTCTGCAATGGCCCTGATATGTTTTTTTATGACTTCTATCTTTCTTTCTCCCCTTCCTAAAATTGGTCTTATTTGTTTCTGTAAAGATGATCTAGCATCAGAAGGATACTTGTAAAATTAATAATTATGCAATATTACCCTGTCCCAGCCATCAGACATAAGATGGTTCACATACAGTACGCAAAGCAACCTTTGAATCGTAAGATCCTAGAACTATTAAAAGAATAAAAGTATATATTCCAAGATGATAACGTGATCATATCATCCTCCAATACACAAATGCTAGGGGAAAGGAATTTTTTTCACTTCTCCAAATTATTGAATAGACACCAGGCAATTTTTTTTTTGCCTCTTCCTTTCATTATTTCACTTCATGGGCAGAGGTGGGATTCAGCAGGTTCTGACCAGTTCTGGAGAACCGGTAGTGGAAATTTTGAGTAGTTTGGAGAACCGGTAAATACCACCTCTGACTGACCCTGCCCCCATCTATTCTCTGCCTCCGAGTCCCAGCTGATCGGGAGGAAATGGGGATTTTGCAGTAACCTTCCCCTAGAGTGGGGTGGGAATGGAGATTTTGCAGTAACCTTCCCCTGGAGTGGGGAGGGAATGGAGATTTTACAGTTTCCTTCCCCTACTACGGCCACCAAGCCACGCCCACCAAGCCACGCCCACCAAGCCACGCCCACCAAGCCACACCACGCCCACCAAGCCATGCCAACAGAACCGGTAGTAAAAAAAATTTGAATCCCACCACTGTTCATGGACATTTACTCCCGTTCTAGAGGATTTTGTTTTATTCTCAGCAAAAGCAGAAACATCCTCCATCCTCAACATATGGGTAATTATTTGGGGAAGGGAGTGAAATTTAATTGTCTTTGGGTTAAATATGATGTCAGCCCTGAAGGCATTTTGGAGCATCTTCAGGGCTGCCACAGCGAGGCCGGGTGGAGCTGTGGGAACGTAAGAGGGGAGGTAGAGATAGCTGGGGGATGTGTAGCCAAAATAACATTCTTCCTCATAGGAGCCAAGGATGGGCAACACCTTCTACCAGGTGTTGGAAGGGCGTGGACCAAAAGCCAGCCGGAGTTGGGACTATGACCTGATTGGACCATGTGATGGACATGTGACCTGGAGAGCAAGAGAGCAATTTATGCTTTGAGGAAACTCTAGGCCTCAGAGTTTTGATTGCTTTGGGGTTATTACTTGGAACCCTGACATATGATATATAACAGCTGGCAAGATCCACTTTCAGAATTGACTCGGCTTTATATCTCTTTCTCGTTAATGCAGTCAACTGTACTTTCTGTTTGTCTTTTGTTGTGAGCTTCAGACGGCAATGGCATTACAGATGAATCATTAATATTGATCATCAGTGGGTTTCAAGCTGGCAACTCTCTCTTTGAGGATTTTAAGAGGTGCCCAGGGGAGATCTAAAGGGAAAAATAAGGAAACTGGTTTGCACTGTGCTTTTCAAATCCCAGAACAGAAGCACATTTCCAGCTCAATTAAGGTTCCTGACATCATTTTAAAACAACAACCCAAATGTGCAGAATAATGGCTGTAATGGAATAAAACTGGAAGTTGGGTGTGATGCCCACTTACAGAACCTGGATGTTGCTATCATCATCTTCTTTTAATGACCCCATAATCCCTTGCAGGGTGGAGTCTGGGCAACTGAATGGAGCTGCGTGATTACTGGCCGGATGCCCTTCCTGTCGCCAATGCGGAATTTTATTCAGCAGATATATTCTCATTGTGCCCAGAGACAGAAATATCTGCCTCTACCTAGGATCGAACTCCCAGCCTCCTGATTGTGAAGTGAGAGCTCCACCTCTAGGCCACTGCACCACTCACTGGATGTTGCTATATACAATGTTTACTATATGTGACCACGGTTGTGCTCTGAAAGGTAGAAGGTTAACAAGAGGAAGGCTGTTTCCATGTTGTTCTTCAATATGAGTCATCATATTGCCCCCAACAATCTGCGTCCTCATTTTACAGACCTCTGAAGGATGGAAGGCTGAGTCAAACTTGAGCCAGTGAGACTTGAACTGCCAAACTGCTGGCAGTTGACTGTCAGCAGAATTAGCCTGCAGTACTGTATTCTAACCACTGCGCCACCACAATGGATAGAAGATAGATAGATAGATAGATAGATAGATAGATAGATAGATAGATAGATAGATAGATAGATAGATAGATAGATAGATAGATAGATGATAGATGGATGGATGGATGGGTGGATAGATGGATGGATGGATGGATGGATAGATGGACAGATGGATAGATGGATGGATGGATGGATGGATAGATAGATAATAGATAGATAGATAGATAGATAGATAGATAGATAGATAGATAGATAGATAGATAGATAGATAGATAGATAGATAGATAGATAGATAGATAGATAGATGGATGGATGAGAGAGAAATAAGTTCCCTTATTACTCTAGGACTAACACAGTCCAAGGCCGCATTAACAGACGTATAGAATGAAGAGCAAATGAAGTGTTAGTACCTTGATAAAGTAGTGGCACACCTTGGTAAGACTCTGCTTGGAATATTGCATCCAGTTTTGCTTGCCAAAATATAAAAAAGATGTTGAAACTCTAGGGAGAATGCAGAGAAGAGTGACAAAGATGATTAGGGGACCGGAGGCTAAAACATGAAGAATGGTTGCAGGGATTGGGTATGCCTTATTTAATGAAAAGAAGGACTAGGGGTGATATGATAGCAGTCTTCAAATATCTAAGGGATTGCCACAAGGAAAACCTATTCTCCAAAGCACCTGAAGGCAGACCAAGAAGCAATGGATGGAAACTTATCAAGGAGAGAAGCAACCTAGAACTAAGGAGAAATTTCTTAACAGTTAGGACAATTAACCAGTGGAACTGCTTGCCACCAGAAGTTGTGGGTGCTCCAACACTGGACATTTTTAAGAAGAGACTGGACAATCATTTGTCTGAAATGGTATAAGTTTTCCTGCCTGAGCAGGGGGCTGGACTAGAAGACCTCCAAGGTCCCTTCCAACTCTGTTGTCTGTTCTGTTCTGTTCTGTTCTGTTCTGTTCTGTTCTGTTCTGTTCTGTTCTGTTCTGTTCTGTTCTGTTCTGTTCTGTTCTGTTCTGTTCTGTTCTTCTGTTCTGTGAGAAGTGAGAAGAATACACCAGTGAAATGGCTTGCCTTCAGAAGTTGTGGGTGCTCCAACACTGGAGATTTTTAAGAAGAGATTGGACATTTGTCTGAAATGGTATAAGGGGTTGAACAAGAAGACCTCCAAGGTCCCTTCCAACTCTGTTATTCTGAGAACGGAGAGAACCAACCTATAAATAAGGATAAATTAATCAGAAGTTCAGATGTTGTGGGTGCTCCAACACTGGAGATTTTTAAGAAGAGATTGGACATTTGTCTGAAATGGTATAAGGGGTTGAACAAGAAGACCTCCAAGGTCCCTTCCAACTCTGTTATTCTGAGATCTAGGGAGATTTTCAACAGTATCTGTGTTTGTGTGTGTGTGCCAAATGCAATTCTATAGCTAGCCGATCAAGATTTTTCAAGAGAAAACAGTAATGATATTGCTATAGACCATTGCAAATGAAGTAAGTTAATAAGAGGGATGATCAAATCCTGATTATAGTATGGCTGTAACATTATAATCACCAGTATGACATTTGTACTAACTATGGCAATATTAAAAAAATGTGAAAGACCAAATCCATGGAGACATATGAAAATCCATTTGCACATTATTATTCAAACTGATCCTTGTTTGGTCAATGACGCTGAATGTTGTTCTATGGCATGCTCAAAGTTTAGTTTTCTTGACTATTTCAACTCTAGGTCCAGCATAAAATAACATGAAATACATTTTTAAATACTTCTGGTTCAAGAAAAAAAAAATTAAAATTGAGACATGTTTCCCCCCCCCCACGAATATAGCTTTGAAGTAGAAATAATACGATCTATTTATTTGTTTGTTTGTTTGTTTTATTTATTGGAATTTGTCAAACAAAAACAACAACAAGAATCAGAGAATAAAAATACAATGACAGGGACGATAGGCACGCTAGTACACTTATGCACGCCCCCTCTACTGACAACTTAATTATACTATTTGCGGTGGAATTAAACCATGCATTTCTCTTTGTCAAAAAAATAATGGAACTCCATGGCAAACCATAGTGCCAGGAAAACAATGAAGCCAATGAAATTTAAAGGCATTGGGAGCAACGTTCCCTCTAACAAGGGAAATCGCTGTGCGGCAGTTCGAAAATGCTGCGCGGCGATTTCCTGTCACGTGCGCGGCCGCGCGGCCGCGCGGCCGCGCTCCTTAGAGGGAACAGTGATTGGGAGCTGAACTGAAGGAGATTTAACTGTCAACTGTCTGTACTTTACAATGATCCCAAAGGCATGGGAGAACTTCATCTCTTTCAAATACACAACACAGAATTTTGCCACTTCAGTGTTTTAATACACTATAGCACTTTTCCTATTGGAGGAAAGCCCCCCTCCCCAGAATAAAATATTATTTATTCTTAATATTAAATAGAATAGAATAGAATACTTTATCGGCCAAGTGTGATTGGACACACAAGGAATTTGTCTTTGGTGCATATGCTCTCAGTGTACCTAAAAAGACAAGATCCATTCGTCAAGAATCATAAGGTACAACACTTAATGATAGTGATAGGGTACAAATAAGCAATCAAATTATACTGGGAAACAATCAATATAAATTATAAGGATACAAGCAACAAAGTTACAGTCATGCAGTCATAAGTGGGAGGAGATGGGTGATAGGAACGATGAGAAGACTAATAGTAATAGTAATGCAGACTTAGTGAATAGTTTGACAGTGGTGAGGGGATTATTTGTTTAGCAGAGTGATGGCGTCCGGGAAAAAACTGTTCTTGTGTCTAGTTGTTCTGGTGTGCAGTGCTCTATAGCGCCATTTTGAGGCAGAATATTATACTTCCCCTAAAAGAGAAGAGGAGAAACATCTTCTTAAAAGCAGAAAGCAGCCCCAGTCTTCCTGCCATAGGAAAAGAGCCTCAAGCAGAAGCCTGAAGAGGTGAGTCTTTAGGAATGGATATTTTGTCTCCATTCAGGAAGCTGGGCCACTCAGTTCATAAACAAAGAGCAGCCAAAAACTCCGAATAAGCAACCCAAAAGGCAAGGAGCCGAAACTGACAAGATTAACTCAGACAAACAAAACACCCTAGGATTTGCATTTCCTCCTTTGCCTGAAGAGCCAGCCATGAACCCTACATGACCCCATAGGAATCTGGCAACAGCCATTGAAATATTAAAGGACATATTCTTGCACAGGAACAGGCATCTCAATCACAAAGCCCTAACCCTAACCCTTTCCAAAATGCAGCCTGCCTGCAGATCATTTTTTTCCAGCATCTTTCTCCCAGCTTGCAACTGGACCAGATTTTACTTCCAACACTATGGAAATTGGTGTCTCAACCCCCATAGGAATGCTGCTAGATTTTTGGAGACAAGAAGTGTTTTGGTTTCAATAAAATCTGTCAGAGTGTGCACAGTGTCACTACTATTTTGAAACAACCCAGGAGCAAAATACAGTACACAGAGGTTTGTCTTACAAACAGTGGTTTATATACAAGACTTCTCTCTCTCTCTCTATATATATATATACACACATACTGTATATGTGGTAGGCACATACCAGACAAGCAATCAATCTTCAACTCTACACTGAGAACTACAATGCAGATTGAACACGATTAGGACAGTGATACACGAGGAGAGGGAAACACCTTCTCATGGCCTCCCTTATATAGACAACTTCTTAAAGTGGCAGTAACCCTGCTGACTCATCCTCATTGCATCAGCATTTCAGTTTACAGCCTTACATCAGCTGCTCAGCTATTAAATCATTATTATTATTTATTATTATTATTTATTAAATTTGTATGCCGCCCAACTCCCAAGGGACTCGTCATTACTCTGACATAAAAAATAAAAATAAAATAAAATAAAATCCATTTAAGTTTCTTTGCGCGATTAACCTGTCTTCTTTCCCCATCCCCGTTCTTTCTTTTTGCTGAAAAAAGACAAAACCCGATGGAAGAGCTATTCAGTCTTCTTAAACTAAGTTCAAAAAATTGGCAGCTCGAGGGACAAACAGACTCCTTTATCAATAAAAACATCAACACATTCCTTGGCAAAGAAGAGAGAAACCAGAACAGTCTGATTGGGTCACTTCTCAAGTAGCTTGTGATGAAATATTATTTTTCTGTAAAAAAAAGAAAGTTTGTAATAGCAAACATGTGCCTAGAATTTTTTGTCAAAAAGGTAATTTGCAGGTGAACTCATGGCAGGGTCTTGTATCTGGTAGACCTAGGTTGGAAATAGGTACTTATCTGACTTACAATTAAATTACCGTATTTTTCAGAGTATAAGACGCTCCGGACTATAAGACGCACCTACCTTTTTTGGGGAGGAAAACAAGAAAAAAAATCTGCCTCTACCTCCCAGCAATTTGCCTCCTTGCAGCAAACAGAAAACAGCCCGTTTCAGTTTCAGCACAGCCTGATTAGCACAAGAAAAAAAAATCTGCCTCTGCCTCCCAGCAATTTGCCTCCTTGCAGCAAACAGAAAACAGCCCGTTTCAGCTTCAGCACCTTCAAACAGGAAACAGCCTGTTTCAGTTTCACTTTCAGTTTAAGCACAGCCTGATTAGCACAAGAAAAAAAAATCTGCCTCTGCCTCCCAGCAATTTGCCTCCTTGCAGCAAACAGAAAACAGCCTGTTTCAGTTTCACTTTCAGTTTCAGCACAGCCTGATTATCACAAGGGGAAAAAATCTGCCTCTGCCTCCCAGCAATTTGCCTCCTTGCAGCAAATAGCAAACAGCCCGTTTCAGCTTCAGCACAGCCTCATTAGCACAAGCAGCTAACCGTCGGTTGGATCGGCATCCCGACAATCAGCTGTTTCAGGCTTCAAGGAATGCCATAGCCAATTGCCGCCTCCGCGCACCCCATTTTCGGCGGGTGGGCTACATTCGGTGTATAAGATGCACCCAAATTTTCACTCTCTTTTAGGGGGGAAAAGTGCGTCTTATACTCCGAAAAATACGAAAAATACATTGATTGATTGATTGATTGATTGTGTTCATTGCAATTCCTTTCTGTCCATATATGGACAGACCGATGGACATGCTCTTACCTCTGCATCAAGATAAAGTCAACCCATGGCCCATTTGTCTCCAAGAACTTACCTTTACTCCTCCAAAATCACCAGAAGTCCATTCACCAAATGATCTCATTTCAACCCTATGATTTTGGCCCCTTTCTTTTGCCAATCTACCCAAATATAATAGTCCATTTCAAAACCAACAATAACAACTCCCCCTCACCACCCAAAAAAAATGTTGGTCAGCTCCTCCAACATTGGTGGAGTTGAAGATTCTCAGTTTCAAACATTTTCATTGTTTCTCTATGGATCTTGAAGGGGACATATGTTTGCATTGGCTTGAATGGTATTATATTTCTATTCCTGTTCCCCAATGTGAAACAGAGTTGCGCAGTTCATGAATGGATACTCATCATGAATTGGTGAACAGATGGTTCATCATGAATAGCTGAGCCGTGGTGGCGCAGTGGTTAGAATGCAGTATTGCAGGCTGATTCTGTTGACTGCCAGCAGTTCGATTCTGACCGGCTCAAGGTTGACTCAGCCTTCCATCCTTCCGAGGTCTATAAAATGAGGATCCAGATTGTTGGGGGAAATATGGTGACTCTGTAAAAACTGCTTAGAGAGGGCTATAAAAGCCCTACAAAGTCTAAGTGCTATTGCTAGTGCTATACATCTTCCTTAATACATGGATATTTCAGAGAGCAAGACACAGGACTGCTGTATGCACTATTCTTTATCCAGGCGGAGCCTTCTAAGTGGTCAGTTAAATGCATGAATAGGGCTAATATTATCTTAAAACAGCAGGTTAGAAATAAACGATGTTGGGAGATAATCTGAACAGTGTTTCAAACCCACTGCTAAATTTACGGCACCGTCGGAGAAAAGTGAGGAAGCAAGAAATGTCTCACTCGGGAAATGCACATAAAAATCCTCATCGATGTGCTTGTAAGATGATTCCATCATCTGTTTAGTTACATTCAGTTAAAGATTATCGTGGAAATGGAAAACTCGTTCCAACCTTTGTAGCAAACTGTGAGGGAGTCTCCATTTAATTGGATTTAGTCTGCATTTCTTATATTTTATTTACTTGCCTTTCTTTGGCAATATTCTGCTACTTGAAGACGGCAAAAAGGCTCCTTTCATTCTAAGTTTGAGTTTTCTTGGAGTATTAAAAAAAGAAAAAGAAAAGAAAGAGCATGTCGGTAAAGCAAAGATAACAAAAATCAATGTCAAACATATTGATTTAAAATACAAGTGCAAAAACAAATGAGATTCCCATGGATTTATGCTCTGAAGAGAAAAAGATCAAAGATGGCCAGCATCCACCATTGACATTTTTGGTACTGAGAATTGCATCCAGATGAATCCAACAAGTCATTCTGAATAAAAAATTGGGTTGACAATTCTAGTCTGTGTGCTATGATTAACATAGAATAGATTTTTTTTTATTGGCCAAGTGTGATTGGACACACAAGGAATTTGTCTTGGTGCATATGCTCTCAGTGTACATAAAAGAAAAGATAAGTTCGTCAAGAATCATAAGGTACAACACTTAATGATAGTCCAGGTACAAATAAGCAATCAAATCATAGTAGGAACCAGTCAATATAAATTGTAACGATACAAGCAACAAAGTTACAGTCATACAGTCATTTGTGGGAGGAGATGGGTGATGGGAACAATGAGAAGATTAATAGTAGTGCAGACTTAGTAAATAGTTTGACAATGTTGAGGGAATTATTTGTTTAGCAGAGTGATGGCATTGGAGGAAAATCTGTCCTTGTGTCTAGTTGTTTTGGTGTGCAGTGCCCTATAGCGTCTTTTTGGGGATAGAAGTTGAAACAATTTATGTCCAGGATGTGAGGGGTCTGTAGATATTTTCACAGCCCTCTTTTTGACTCGTGCAGTATACAGGTCCTCAATGGAAGGCAGGTGGTAGCAATTGTTTTTTCTGCAGTTCTAATTATCCTCTGAAGTCTGTGTCTGTCTTGTTGGGTTGCAGAGCCAAACCAGACAGTTATAGAGGTGCAGATGACAGACTCAATAATTCCTCTGTAGAACTGTATCAGCAGCTCCTTGGGCAGTCTGAGCTTTCTGAGTTGGCGCAGAAAGAACATTCTTTGTTGTGCTTTTTTGATGACATTTTTGATGTTAGGGGTCCATTTTAGATCTTGCGATATGGTAGAACCTAGAAATTTGAAGGTCTCTACTGTTGATAGTGTGTTGTCTAGTATTGTAAGAGGTGGAAGTATGAGAGGGTTTCTCCTAAAGTCGACAACATACAATTTCATAGCACTGGGTTTCATCTCTTTATAACATGCCCTGAGATAGGTTGCTATTTTGAGGACAATTGCAATTAGAGAATAAATATCATTCTGTTGCAGTTAGAACTAGATACACACTTGCACCAGGGGTGGATTCTAACTTACCTCGCTGCCTGTTCGCTTTCTCATGCGCTGCATGGGCGCTCGTGCACTTCACACGTACGTGCACACATGCGCACTTCACACATACGTGCACGTGTGTGCAGTACTAAAAACCAAGCTTCTGCGCATATGCAGAAGCAAAAAACAAAATGGCGGCGCCTATGGCGCCGCTGAGATAGCCGGTTCAGGGAGGTGTGTCCAGCTGGCCATTGCTGCCGGTTTGGCAAGCGAGGGAAAATTCCCACTACCGGTTCTATAGAGCCGGTCCGAACCGGCAGCAACCCACCTCTGACTTGCACACACATAGACACCTCCAAATTTGACCAATGAACCTTTCTGGAGCAATGACACATCCACAATATTCTTTCTTTTCTCTTCTCTTCTCTTCTCTTCTCTTCTCTTCTCTTCTCTTCTCTTCTCTTCTCTTCTCTTCTCTTCTCTTCTCTTCTCTTCTCTTCCCTTCCCTTCCCTTCCCTTCCCACTGGCTCAAGGTTGACTCAGCCTTCCATCCTTCCGAGGTGGGTAAAATGAGGACCCAGATTGTTGGGGGCAATATGCTGACTCTGTGAACCGCTTAGAGAGTGCTGTAAAGCACTGTAAAGCGGTATATAAGTCTAAGTGCTATTGCTATTGCTATTGCTATTCCCTTCCCTTCCCTTCCCTTCCCTTCCCTTCTCCTCTCCTTTCTTTTTTGTAAATTGAAATAGCCAGGGATCCATCAGATGCAACAGCTTTGTTGACCACATTTCAAGGTAAAGAAATACTATACATTTACTAACAAAGACCAATCTAAATCTCATGAGGATTGTCCCTTTTGCTTAGTTTTTTAAAAGCATCAAAATGAAAATGAATTCCTGTAGACGATCAGGTCATAATTTGTTTTAACAAAAGGCATGCCACATTTCAGACATTAGAAAATAATTCGGCAATTGCTGATTTCACATGGCCTATCAGAGGAGAACCATGTTCCTGAGTCTTTGCCTTTATTGCTTGTACCTCTACTCCTCTAGAATTTCTTGTTTTTCTGACATTTCTGAGTCAGAATGGAACTGATGGGAATTGCAGTCCAAGGAAATGGAGGAAGGCAAGATGGCTACCATTGTAGACAGCCCTAATTGGATTTCCAGTTCTTGTGTCTGCTGTTGATGTTGCATTTGAAGAGTTAATCTAATTGAGTCCATTCTGATTTACATTTCCTCTTAGGTCAGCTTGGCATCTAGGGATATTAATACCAAAATAGATGAGAAGTTAATTTTCAGAAGTGCAGAGCTATAAAAACAAGGCCTGTCCAAACTCTCCGTATTAATAATTAAACCAGGGATGTATATGTGAAGCGCTTTTTAAGTAATGAATATTAGTCATCAATATTTAACAGTTGTGCTTATGAAATATGCCCTAAATTATAGCAAAATGTTAACAAGGATGCCGGGTGCTTGACAGAACAATGCAAGCCATGAATATTTCAAGGCAGTTTGTTTGGCAGGTAGGAGCAAATGGGACAGATGGTCCTTTCTTTCTCTGGCTCTACTAGATATGGATTGTGACTCTCCATTCCACATCTTTGCTTGTTTAGATGCAAAAGCAGGTTGGTCTTTTTATGCCTTGCTTGAACAAAAGTATCTTGCCCAGGGTTGACTTCCTGTGCTAAGAGCTTTTGAAAAGGCGTTATTGATTCACTCAGCTCATGCTCGGTACCATGATGACAGTGATCAAGAAGTGACGTCTAATGTGAAAACACATTTATCAAGAGGGGATCAAGGAAGATGCTGAGACTTTTTGCCAAGCAGCACTGATGATGTTACATAGTTTGGTAATGAAACACCTGCAAGAAAAGAACCAAGTTCAGAGATCACCAAGGACTCCACAATAATTTGTCCCTGGAACAAGCAGATAGGGAGTAGAATCCTGTGGCTCAGAGGTTTAAACACTTGCCTAACAAGGCAAGTGGCCCAGGTTCTAATCCCATAAGGGTGTGGCTAGCTGATGAGAGCTAAATAGCTTGAAATAGATCTATACTAGTCTCCCTTTATTTATGTAAAAATATGTAACATCTAGAAATGGACTGTCGTTTGTAAGTAACTGCCTGGATGGCCCCTGGAGGGGCCGAAAGGCAAAAAGGAAGCAGTATGCTCCCTCCCATATTTGGGTATACCTGGTGATTTAACAGAGAAACGTGTGTGTGTGTGTGTGTGTGTGTGTGTGTGTGTGTTTAGGCCAGTTCTTCAGTTTAAGGAGCGGCAAGGATTTTTTCCCCCCCTTTCAACAAGGGACTTGAGTTGTGTGTCACACACACACCCCAACACACACATTTTGTGTGCGCCTCTTTTCAGTGTAGAGCTTTGCACCGTCATGGATTCCAAAATGAAACCGCTGTGGATTATGTTTAACAACGGCGAGGCAGGAGGAAACGGCACCGGATTGATATTCAAAAACGGGGACGGTAAGAGAGAGAGCAACAAACCAGTTTTTGGGTTACCAAGATGCTGTGTACAAGGGGTCAGGCTAGATGGCCTCACACACCGTTTCCTTCCCCTGGGATGAGTTCACTTAACTACTTCCACTACAATGAAAGTTTAAGAGGAAGCCTCTACCCTCAGGGTGGGCGTTCGGTATTTCTCTTAAGCTAAAGGGGAGGTGGGCCCATCTTTTTCCATAAAGACTTCAGCTCCAAGGAGAAACAAAATATTAAAAATATGGGTGAGCCGATGGAGCTGCAGAGGACTTTAAGTAATGCCAAATCATTCTGCATCCAGGGGTCCTCAGTGCTCTCTGAGCTTGTTTTCCTGCAGACATTTCATTACCAAACTAGCTAACGTTATCAGATGCATCTCCGCGATAGTGGCAGAGTTTTGCATGCTTCTGCCTAGCCAAAGCGCCCCCTTGTGGTCCAGCTGAAAAATCCAGGGTGATGGATGGACATGATCTCATCCCTATAATTTCTGGTTGGAGAAAGTTGAGGGTCGTAGGAGAGAGAGAGAGAGAGGGGGGGGGGGAGAGAGAGAGAGAGAAATGGCCAAACCAGCCTTTCTCCCTTTGGCAGATCTT
>QLTV01002540.1:1380344-1393351 GCA_003457575.1 Thermophis baileyi | reverse complement strand
TAAAAATAAATTTATCCCCTATTTCCCACCTTAAATTCTCTATATAAAACATCTCCCTCCTGACACCCACAAACTTCATTGTTAAACAAGCATCATCAAGAATTAATTATTTAACTATCTTGCTTTGAAAAAGGTTTAGTGGAATTTAACTTGAGAGCACCCACTGTATGTTCTATTTCCACAGATTTTTGCTAGTGGCTTTTCTTTTTCTTTTTTCTTTTTTCTTTTATCATGTTAAATATGCTGTACGGGGTACTCAAACTATGTTTGTACTTATTATATACTCACATTAATATTTATACTTTACCTGTAATCATATACATGCTTGACAAAATAAATAAAAATAAATAAATAAATAAATATTTTCACAGCCCTCTTTTTCACTCGTGCAGTATACAGGTCCTCAATGGAAGGCAGGTTGGTAGCAATTGTTTTTTTCTGCAGTTCTAATTATCCTCTGAAGTCTGTGTCTGTCTTGTTGGGTTGCAGAACCAAACCAGACAGTTATAGAGGTGCAGATGACAGACTCAATAATTCTTCTGTAGAACTGTAGAAATAATGTGGCAGATACAGTTATGTCCTATTGTTGAGGATAAATAAGCATAACCCTACCACTTCAAATTCAATTACTGACTTTCAATAGACAGATTATTCCTAAATTGTTAAAACACAGCCACACATTGGTTTCCATGTGCTTTTAATTCATTTCTCCAGATGGCCACTGATCATCTCACACTGGTATTTCAGAATCCAGTTGTTGGACTGGACTTTCAAGTTACCTCTTACTAGGAGATCTGTCAGAAACTGATGGTGGAAGACCGGCAATGATTGAAGCCATTTTCTTTTTTAAAAAAGAAAAAAATTGGAATTCACATAAAGTGTTAGTTCTCCTTTATAATGCCTTGATAGGACCACACTTGGAATATTGCACCAGTTTTGGTCACCACAATATAAAAAATATGTTTATACTCCGGAAAGAGTGCAGAGAAGAGCAGCAAAGGTGATTAGGGTGCTGGAGGTTAAAACATATGAAGAATATTGCAGGAACTGGGTATGTCTAGTCTAGTGAAAAGAAGAACTAGGAATGATATGATAGCAGTCTTCTAGTATCTAAGGGGCTGCCACAAAGACCTATTTACCAAAACCTGAAGGCAGAAAAAGAAGCAATGGATGGAAACCAATCAAGGAGAGAACCAACAAATTTCATGACAGTGAGAACAATTAACCAGCGGAACAGCTTACTTTCAAAAGTTATGGGTGTTCCATCACTGGAGGTTTTTAAGAAGAAGTTAGACATCCACATTTCCAGAATGCTATAGGATCTCCTGCTTGGGCAGGGGGTTGGACTAGCTAGAAGACCTCAAAGGTCTCTGCGAACACTGTTATTCTGTGTTCTGTTCCTTCCTTCCAATTTCACAACAAGGCTATCCCCTTGCCTTGCCTTTACTCTTCATTCTCATTCTCTCCTTAAGGTACTACATAGCACATCTTTCTCTTCAGGCCCAAATCCCCTGAAACAGCTCTATTACTGATTTCCACATGTTTTCCTTGTCCCACCTCTTTCACTGTGCAATGACTTGCAATTGAAATGGGTTGACTCGGAGTGCAAAATAGCTATGTTTGATTTTAATTGAAGGTTCATATGCACAATAATCTGACTCTGCAGTGATTGAAAACAATTATAATAAAATGCATTGTAATGAAGGGAGAAACAAATATTTTGTAATACAGTGGTAAGAACAAAATAATTTTTTCCTCCTCCAATTTTAACCGCACAGCAACACACATATTCCATCTTTCTTTGGTAATTAGCCCTTTTGTGTTGAATAACAGAAAAACTACAGCAAACTACGACCAGCTCTTTTCCTAGATAGACTACTTTCTTTGCTGGTCTGCAAGGATGGGTCTCCTTGATGCAATGGGGAGAGTAACAAAAATATCTCCCAGTTTGAGAAAATTGTGAGGAAGCATCTCTTTTTAGATTACCCAGGCCTACCCACCTGGCAGCCTTTTGTGCTTACATCTTGACCTGCCACAGGTTTTTGAAGAAAACTCTACAAGGTTGTGGCCCCTACACCCTTCTCTGCCCCTCATTTGTGAATTAAGTCCTACAAATCTCTTGAGCAACTGTCCGAAAGGTTCTTTTTTCAAGAGGCAATTGGACTTTCTGGATTTTCTTTGAAGACGTTTCGTTTCTCATCCAAGAAGCTTCTTCAGCCTCTTGGATGAGAAGCGAAACATCTTCAAAGACAAACCAGAAAGTCTCGTTGCCTCTTGAAAAAAGCACCTTTGGGACAACCATGACCTGGATGACTGAGAATCTCCATAGATATTTAGCTCTTGAGGAACTTTTTTTTTTTTTTGAGAGGGGAAGGGGAACGGGTGCAATTCAAGTGGATGACAGAATCCTCCCCTTTAATTTTGGACCAAGAATGGTTCCTTTTATAACCAATCTAGGCATTCCACAGGTATTGTTTGAGTTAGTTGTCTCTGTCATGGGATATATAATTGGTTCCTGCTCTATCTCTCTTTCTATGTGAGAAGACACTAGATGAAGCAGATGTTGTAAAATGGCTAGATAATTTTTCTCAATCTTTTTATTATTCTCTTCAGGTGTATCCAAAAGAGGGTGTGGAAAGAAGAAGGGAACATCTGTTCTTACTTTATGCATTCAATCCCACCCATTCCCAATGTTCTGCAGTAAAGAGGTAGCTATATTCAACCAAATGCCTTTATAATTCTCCAGGGGATTTGAAATCATGTGCAATCACGCTCTTTAACTATGAAGAGGGTCGATATTTTCTCCCCAGAAGAAAAGCTGCAAAGTGCCTGTTTCATATAGGTGCCACTTACACATGCATACTCTGTCCTTTTACTTTTTTAAAAAGGGAGTAACCCCCTTGCTGTGGGGAATTCAGTTTAAAGTCCTTAGGAAATTACTCAAATTTATTTAGAATAAAATATAATAGAATAGAATAGAATAGAATAGAATAGAATAGAATAGAATAGAATAGAATAGAATAGAATAGAATAGAATAGAATAGAATAACAGAGTTGGAAAGGACCTTGGAGGTCTTCTAGTCCAACCCCCTGCTTAGGCAGGAAACCCTACACCACTTCAGACAAATGGTTATCCAATCTCTTCTTTAAAACTTCCAGTATTGGAGCATTTACAACTTCTGGTGGCCAGTCATTCCACTGATTAATTGTTCAAACTGTCAGGAAATTTCTCCTTAGCTCTCCGTTGGTTCTCTCCTTGATTAGTTTCCACCCGTTGCTTCTTGTCCTGCCCTCAGGTGCTTTGGAGAATAGCTTGACTCCCTCTTCTTTGTGGCCGCCCCTGAGATATTGGAATACTGCTATCATGTCACCCCTAGTCCTTCTTTTCATTATGATCTGGAACAATGGCTTTAGTTGGAAAATTGAATTGATATATGCTACAAATATCTTTGGGTATTTATTTCCACACCTTAGTACAGTTCTAATGTAATAAGTTCTACTATATCTCAATTTATGGAGGAGTTAATCACAATCTATAGAAAGTAATCAACACTGCATATTTGCTGGTGCTTCAAGCACCTTAAAAATGGGGCACTATCAAACCTTGATAAACACAGAATAAAAGTTACAGAAGGACCAATTAAATCCAGAGTCAACACTATCCCTTTTTTGTTTGATTACTTTTACCTTGTGAAGAATGATTGTAATAAGCAGAGGTGATTTATTTGATTGTGGAACCTCACTTTAACTGGCAAATTTATTTTTCGTCTATTAACTTGGGAGTCACAATGCATCATTTAGATTAGGTTTGCTTGTCAAAGAAAGAATTGTAGAAAAGCACAGTTAATAATAAGAAACAGTGGGTTCTGAAATATGCCATTGAAAGTATGCCACTACTTTTTTTTTCTCTTCAGTATTCCTGGTCAGAAGCGTTTCAATACCTAAGTATGCAAGATGCCTTTTAAGTTTCAATTTCACATTGTAAATGTGAGTTTCTGGTTCAAATTTGTCATGGGATTCCTTGTATCGAAGAACAAACTGGGTGGCCCAAGCACTTTTTTTCATTAAAAGCAAAATGCTTGCTTTATCTTTCATAGTGTTCTGGCCCGCCAGAGACCCCTGCAGCTGGTTGCGGACTTCGACAGCGAAGAGGCTGTTGTGGTGATGCGCCAGCGGCCTGTGCAGCTGGTACCTGAGTCGGACAGTGAGGAGGTTTGTGGGGACTCGGTGCCAGAGTCGGAGAGTCAGCCAGGGCCTTCAGTACCTCCAGAAGCTCCCATCAGTGACGAGGAAGAAGATATTCTTAATGCACAGGCACGCAGAGCTGCCAAGAGTGGCTACTCAGGAGGAGGTCTCCTTGGGAGTAGGGCTTGGGGCTAATTGGCCATGCCCTTAGCCTATTTATGTAATGACCACGCTCAATCATGTTGCAGGAAACAACTCCGTTCAATCCACGTATTGTCTTGGTCTTTGAAACTCTGGTTCAGCTCTTGATTCCAAATGGCATTACTTCTCCTGCTAATGACTTCTGGGCTTTCTGCCAACCTCCGTAAGTTCGAGTGACTGATATCAGATAGCCTAATTCATTGGACCTTCTTGCTTCTTTGTGCTTGGACTCTGGCCAACTGTTAAGACATTAATTAACAACTGGTGCACCGAAAGGATTTATTTATGATTTCATGGACTTTAACAGACACGACTGCTAAGAGAGTATTAGTAGTTTAACTAGTATTAAACAAGGTTTGTTTGTACGTTGCTTGTGTTGTTTTTCTTGGTTCAGCAGCTGGGACAGAACACATAGAAAGATAACCTGGGATGGCAATATCTAACTATCATCAGACTTGGTTAGTGTCAAGCGCTGGGGAAATCAGGAGATTCAGGCAGTTCAAATGAGCATAAAGATGTATTGCAAACTTAAGCTCTCTACAAGAATCTGACCAACTAATGGTGAAAGGAAATGAGCGGGAGATAAGAAAGGCATTCAAGGGACACTGGACTTAGATCTCTTGCAGGTGGAGACTTGTGACTTATGATAAGTTTGACCCCTCTCTTACAGGGGTGGGTTCCACTTACCTTTCCCACCGGTTCGCATCGCGATGTTTTGCGCGCGCGCACTCCCTCCACTCGCGCGCGCGTGTTCCCTCGGGCAATTTGGCTTCCACACATGCTCAGTAGCTTCAATCAGCCCGAAACACAGCTGAGGAGCTGATCAGCTGTGCTTCAGGCGAAGGAATAAAGGTCAGTTTAAATGCAGGGGCGGGCAGGAGGGCCCCTTTTCAAGCGGCAGAACAGGAAAAACCTTCCAAACAGTAAAAAAATTCACTAAAAATTCCCAAAAAAAGATGGCGGCGCCCACGGACCGGCACCGACCGAACCGGATCCATGACATCACCAGCGGTTCGGGCGATCCAGTCCGAACCGGGAGGAACCCACCCCTGCTCTCTTACACTCAACCTGGTCATTTGCTACAGTTAGTACAGGAATGGTAGACTATCAGAAAAATCCCAAACTATATACTGGATTGAGAAGTAAAGCAAACCAACCAACCTACAGCCATCTTGACAGAGTTTCAATTCAAAGAAGACTTTATTGAACATTTTATTGACAATAAAATATCCTTAAATTGCCTACTATGCTATTTCTCTGTGGTATGTTGGGAACACTATTCCTATCCCCAAACTTCTGTTGATGTAAGACGTCTGTGTCTAAGACATTTTCTTAATCTCACCCAATTATTTTGTGTCCTTCCAAATTCCACAGACAGCTGTGTAATGAAAAATGTCCAAATGAAGTCTGAGTTTCAATTCAGCTGACGTTCAGCTGATGTCAGTACAGTATAGGGATTCATAGCCCATTCTTCCCCTAATCAACACAAAGGTAACCGTTGGACATTCTTCTAGCTTTTCATGACATTCCTTTGACATTCCTTTAGACATTGAAAGGAAAACCAAATTAGACTTCAGAAAAAAAAAATCAGGGTGACAATTCTAACCTTAAAGGAAACCGCAGATCTCTTTAGGTTTATCTCTTGCTCTCTCTCTTCTGTGTGCATGTCATCTATCTATCAATCATCTATCCAATATTAATTAACCTTGCAAATGGGGTATTAAATATGCGTATCAGAGAAGGTGGTATATCAAAATAAAGGTGGATCCGTGTGTATTTAATTCACAGAGTGGGTAAAACTTAGTTGGAAAAGAGTTCTGAAGAAATAAATAGGAATCCAAGACTAGATGACTCTGTTTGTGTGCAAATGGCATCCACGGGTACGTACGAGGCTCAAAATAAGCAAGGTAGTGGCTAGAACATTTATTATTTAAATTTATTTATTATTTAAATTTCTTTGCCGCCCAACTCCCGAGGGACTCTGGGCAGCTTACAACAGAAATATATATATAAAAAAAACATTAAAAAACATTATAAAAACATTTTAAAAAACAATTTAAAAACCCATGCACACCATTCATGGCCGGATCTTGCAGGATTACCACAGCGAGATCAACGGCCTCAGGCCTGCCGGAAAAGCTAGATCTTCACTGCTTTCCAGAAGGCCAATAGGGTGGTGGCAGTCCGGATCTCATGAGGTAACTGGTTCCAGAGGGCTGGGGCAGCCACAGAGAAGGCCCTCCCCTGCGGGCCCGCCAGCCGGCACTGTTTAGCTGACGGGACCCAGAGGAGACCAATTCTGTGGGATCTTACCGGTCGCTGGGAGCTATGTGGTAGGAGGCGGTCTCGAAGATAGCCTGGTCCTGAGCCATATAGGTAGGTAGTAACCAACACCTTGAATTGTGCCCGGAGACCAATAGGGAGCCAGTGCAGCTCGCGGAGAATTGGTGTAATATGGGTGTACCTAGGTGTACCCATGACAGCGGTGGGTTGCTCCCGGTTCGGCCCGGTTCTGTGAACCGGTAGCGGCGGCGGTAGTCTCCGCCCACCCACCCGGGAACCGGTAGCAACGGGTTTTAGAACCCACTATTGCTTCTCAGTATTTCTGACTCCACATCTCTTATTTTTTGTGTTTATGGTAAAAAGGTGAGATAAAGTCCTTTTAAATTTACCTACAAGATATTAAACCTGCAAAGAAAAACTAGAAAGCAGTGTTTATTTTAAAATTGCAACCTACTCTTCAAAATGGAAGGTGTTCAGGATAGCTTTGCAGAGCAATAGAAATCTCAACCATTTCTGAAAACCAAAGCTAAACTAAGCTAATTTATGTACTTTGTAGAGATTGCTGACCTCAGAAAATAATCTCCAGGTTTGGCACACCTTGGTCTTATAGGAGCATGCCTGGGTCAAGCTCATAATCATTCTCAGAAAAAGATAGGTCAGATGGAGAAGATCAAAGTCTGGTAGTAGCAGTGAAAGAATAATTAAAGATTTTATTGCTTCCGAGTTGGAAGCTGGGGATATGGATGTAGAATCAGAAACAAAGCCTCCAAGCCCCTAAGACTACAGGAAGAGATAAGAAGAGATAAAGGAGTACTGAAGAAGCTTTGTGGATGAGAAACGAGATGCCTTCAAGGAAAAACAAAGAAAGTCCAGTTGCCTTTTGAAAAAGCACCTTTGGGACAACCATGACCTGGATGACTGAGATTCTCCATAGACAGGAAGGAGTAGATTCCTTTCAAGGGGAATGGATGGTGAATGCAGGGTCAAAGATTGTCCAAGAATTATATCTTGGATCTATAGCACAGGGAACCACAAGCATCTGCACGAAATCAGTGCAGAATATCATAGCCATCCTGATGTCATTGTACAAATGACATGAATTATTCAAATTACCTAATTTGTATCATTTGTGCAACAAATCATAGAATACAAACCGAACCTTAATTCACTAATCGTTGAATATATCAACCTTATTATGCTGTGTAAAAATGCCTTATTTTGGAATAATAAAGCAAGTGAACAGTTTACCAATTAATATACAAATGCTGTCCATTGTTGAAAATGGGAGGAGGAAAATTTCATATGTGTCTGAATATGTGTGTGTGAGTGTAGCAGTGTTTCTATTGACTTAATACCCTGCTATGGTAATACCCCAGAGAGAAAATCTGCCACAGTCCTACAAATTAACATCCTATAGTATACGTTGCACCTGTTCATTTATCATACTGAAAGATCATCAATTAAAAATGGCTTTTCTGGAATTAATCAACTAAATCTTTGATTAATTTACTAGTCAATTAAAAGCTTGTATGCTTAATTCTCATCCCCCCCCACTTTTCCTTATAAGGCACAGTAACTGTCAACAAATGTCAACAAATGCTCAGTCTTACACATTGGCAAAAATAATCAGAACACAAAATACAAACTAGATGATCACGACCTTGTTGATGATCCTCACTCAGTTAAGGACCTTGGAGTACTCATCTCTAATGATCTAAGTGCCAGAGCCCACTGCAACAGCATTGCTAAGAAGGCATTAAAAGTGGATAACCTAACCTTGCGTAGCTTCTTCTCTGGTAATATTGTACTTCTAACTAGAGCATATAAAACATTTGCTAGACCAATTCTCGAATACAGCTCATCTGTCTGGAATCCACACTACATATCGGACATTAATACAATTGAGAATGTCCAGAGATATTTCACAAGACGAGTACTACACTCCTCCGTTCGCAACAGAATACCTTATGCCACCAGACTTGAAATTTTAGGCCTAGAAAATTTAGAACTATGCCGCCTTCGATCTGACCTAAGTGTAACATACAAAATTATATGCTACAATGTCCTACCTGTCAATGACTACTTCAGCTTCAACTGAAACAATACACGAGCTCACAATAGATCCACACTTAATGTAAACCGCTCCAAACTTGATTGCAAAAAATTCGACTTCAGCAACAGAGTGGTCAATGCCTGGAATACATTACCCGACTCTGTAGTTTCTTCCCCAAACCCCCAAATCGTTAACCTTAAACTGTCTACCATTGACCTCACCCCATTCCTAAGAGGTCTGTAAGGGACGTGCATAAGCACACCAGCGTGCCTACCGTCCCTGTCCTAAAGTCCCCATGTATTTGAAAAATATCATGTACTCAAAACCATGTTTGTACTTATTATATATTCATATTAATGTTTATACTTTGCCTGTAATCATATACACACTTGACAAAATAAATAAATAAATAAATAAAAAACTGTTACAATCACCAAATACTTTCAGCTTTTTTTAACTTTGACTTTCAGGAAAATAAACCCCTCAAGTTACAGACATCTATTTTTAGGAATCAGAAGAAAAATTTGCTAAAATGCTGTTTATTAATGAAGAGTTTATCCGATCTTCCTCCTCCTCCTCCTCCTCCTCCTCCTCTGTACGGGGTCTGTCTGTCTGTCTGTTTGTCTGTCGCTCTGTGTCACTGTCTCTCTATTATCTATCTATCTATCTATCTATCTATCTATCTATCTATCTATCTATCTACCTACCTACCAATCAATCAATCAATCAATCAACCTATCTATCTTTTGATGACATTTTAATGGGCGATGCCATGAAATTAGGAAACATTTTGAAAAATGAATATCGTAATCACAGTTTTATGAAGAACATGTTACTAAAATTGGTCATCATGTAGCAAATGAGTCTCAGCTAAAGTCCAGTTCAGCTAAAACATGATCTAACAGCATCCTAAGTTTGATTTCTCAACCCTTGTCAGTGGAAACAAATGATTTGAATAATAATATTTTTTTAAAAAAAAACACCTATGAAAAGAGCTGAAGAAGCTTCTTGGATGAGAAGCAAAACATCTTCAAAGAAAAACCAGAAAGTCCAGTTGCCTCTTGAAAAAAGCACCTTTGGGACAACCAAGACCTGGATGACAGAATCTCCATATAAAAAGATACATTTTCATGCAGAGATGTCATTTTTCACAGCAGCCCCTTGCTGTTGGAAATATATTCTTCCACCATATCTGGATGCTTGTGTTTCCAACCTGATCTTTTTTCTCCGTTGGGTAGCTCAAGTGCAGGAAAGTAGTAGTGATGATTAGATACAATGATTAAAAGAATAAATATTGCAACCGAGAGATTCTGATAAACTCAGAATTGAATGTGAGAAGGCCTACTGAGAATTATGTTTTGGCTTATAAATAATAGCAGCTTCCTGTCACACTAGATTTGTTTTTAGAAACACTCCTTTAGCACTGTGGTGGACCACATAAATCTTGTATATGTTAGCCTAACTGTCTTCTAGAAATTGAATTATTCTCAGAGGGAAATACTGGTCTGTCTAGGTCATTGTAAAATTGGATTAGCTGAATGTTTCTGAGTATCCATTTTTATTATTTTTTTAGACTCTGGGAGCTTATTTTTGGATTAGCAGCTGACCCCGTGCAGCATTAATCTCTTGTAACTTCAACTGTTATTTCAATAAACTATGGAAAAAAGAAATATCCAGAAAATATAAGATTCCAAAATATCTCCCCCATTTTCCATTTAAAAAAATGGGGGGGGAGTAAGTGATTTGCACCTTTAGAATAAATACCCCTGACAATGTACAATACATTTTGAGTGGGGGGGGGAAGAGTTTAAATGGAAACACTTAAACTCTGTAAGCGAAAGACAACCATCCGCCCTGTTGCATTGTATGGCACTGAATGCTGAGCAGCAACAACAGGGACCGGAAGCTATCGCCATGCCATGGAAATGCGAATATGCTCCATTGGCTATCGGGCATCTCCCTTCTTGACCACATCACAAATGACACCATTTGACAACATTTTGTTGTGGCACCAATTACAGAGAAGATGAGAGCAGACCGACTCCACTGGTATGGACACGTCCTGAGAGGAGCACTTTCCCCCGTGGCCAAGACTGCCTACCAACTAGAAGTCAATGGCTGGCAACCTTGCGGGCATCCACAACAAAGATATGCAAGCCGCAGGCCTGCGCCCTGGAGACCCAGCTGACCATGCAAAGCAGACCGAAAAGGAGACCCTGAATTTGTGGGAATACGCTAAGAAGAGTGTTAAGTTCTGGGACAGAAGAGGCTTCAGACTTGCTTGGTACAACAGCTCTTTATTCACAAGTATGTACAGACTCCAGCAACACTCCAATCTGACAGCCGGCTTTATATACAGAGCTGTCAGTGAAACCAACCAATCAGGTCTCTCCATTTTCCCGCCTGAATGGAGGACCTGACTGTAAACTTATGCAGTCTTAATATACAACAAAGAAGAAGAAGATTACATTATTTAAAATCGAATCAATGTTAATAAAGGAATATAGACACATAGTGTTGTGACCCAGCGTAGCAAACCCCCAGAAAACTACTCACACACACACTTGTCCAAACTAAAGTAGGTTTTATCACTAATCAAGGCTTAGTGATCATTCAAGTTCAGAGTTTCTCCCCAAAGTGCTTGTTAACATTCACAAACACTTTGGCCGGGAGTTCAAAGACAAAACAAAACAAACAGATTATGAAGACCTTAATTACCTCAAATTGCTGGAATTGGCCGAGAGCCCAGACTGGAGTTTGTCCAACTGATAGCACCGACAGAGGAATCAGAAGCCCGGTAAAAACATCCGTTGTTTCCAGCAAACATGGTCCGTTGTGAGTCCACCTTATATAGGCTTAGGGCGTTGCCCCTCTGCCTGCAGGGTTACCTGTGAGTAGACCTCCTTCTGCAAAGCCACTCTTGCTAGCTGCCCTGCGTGCTCTGGCATCAATCAGAGGCTCCTCCTCTTCACTGGAGTCACTGAACTCCTGCTGGGGAGGTGCAGAAGGCCCTGATTGCACATCGTCCTCTGGCCCTGCTGCCTCTTCGGTCTCGGACTCCGGTGCCGGAGCTACAGACTGCTCTTGCCACCCTATGGTCTGTTCTTGTTCGTCCGGATCCATGAGCAGCTGCATGGGACGGGGGCAAGCCACAATACATAGACACAAACACGTAAAGTATTTTGATTGCCAGCTCCTCCAGATAAATTTTTATTCCATCATCTTTCGTACGGAGGATCAACTATTCAGAGGCGGTACCTACTCAATGCCTCTTTCTGTCGTTAAGTATGTGCTATTTCTTGATACAGGGAACAGCCTCAATCTCCTGATTTTTGGGAAGAGCTTAAAGGTTGTCCTATTCTGCAAGGGTTTCGATACTGGTAGAGTTTTGTCTTAGCTTAAAGTGTTGGTGCTTTTTTATTTCTTCGCATTGTAAACAGCTACTTTGAGTCCTTTGGGAAAGAGGATCATTTGTAAATAATTGCATCAATCACAACCCTTTGTAGATACCTAAATGAGAATGGACAATAAATAACTTGGAAGCTGCAAAAGATACAGAACAGCAGGGTCTAGCTCCTGGCATGGAACTTATGGTTCCAGGATATTTTGATGGTATAAAAGTCTTTATATCTTAGTTATATATTATAGGAATCAATCATAATGGACTGATTTTTGCCATGACAACCATGCGAGGAATGATAGACTGACCACAGCTCAGGCTCATTTATTTTTCTCCAATAAGTGGGCTATTCATCACAGTTGAAGCCACTTTCCAATGAATGAACAGTTATTCAACTTCATACCGGCAAAGATTCTTAAGAATTTCATTTCATTTCCTTCCTCTTTTCCTTCCTCCTTCCCTTCCTTCCTTCCTTCCTTTTCCTTCTCTCCCCCATCCCCCTCCCTCCCTCCCTCCCTTCCTTCTCTCCCTCTCCATCTCCTCATTCCTCCCTCCCTTATTCCTCCCTCGCTCCTCCTTCCTTCCTTCCTTCCTTCCTTCCTTCCTTCCTTCCTTCTTTCCTCCTCTCCCTCTTCACTGGGACGCACTGTCCGGATTTCAGGGCTGGAAATAGGATGCGGTCAGAACAGTCACGTTGCTGCCCTCACAGCTCTGCCCACCTTTAGGTGCATCACGGAGAGCTTTAACTGCACCTTTGTGGCCACTACAGGTGGTCCTCAACTTACAACCACAATTGAGCCCAGAATTTATGTGGCTAAGTGAGAAATTTGTTAAGTTATTTTTGTCCCATTTTACCACCTTCTGTGAAATATTTGTTAACTGTAT
>QLTV01002540.1:1352852-1366838 GCA_003457575.1 Thermophis baileyi | reverse complement strand
GGCAACAATACACGAGCTCACAATAGATACAAACTTAATATAAACCGCTCCAAACTTGATTGCAAAAAATTCGACTTCAGCAACAGAGTGATCAATGCCTGGAATTCACTACCTGACTCAGTGGTTTCTTCCCCAAACCCCCAAAACTTTAACCTTAGACTGTCTACTGTCGACCTCACCCCATTCCTAAGAGGTCTGTAAGGGGCCTGCATAAGCGCACCAGCGTGCCTACCGTCCCTGTCCTACTGTCCTATTGTCCTCATCTATCTGTATTCACTTTGATTATGTTTATGTTTATACCTATACCTGCTATCTTGTACATGTTTGACAAATAAATAAAATAAATAAATAAATAAAAATAAATAAATATAGATATAGATATAGATATACAGTAGATATAGACTGCTCTTTAGAAGGCCAGATCCTGAAGATGAAACTCAAATACTTTGGCCACCTAATGAGAAGGAAGGACTCACTGGAGAAGAGCCTAATGCCGGGAAAGATTGAGGGCAAAAGAAGAAGGGGACGACAGAGAATGAGGTGGCTGGATGGAGTCACTGAAGAAGTCGGCGTGAGCTTAAATGGACTCCAGAGGATGGTAGAGAACAGGAAGGCCTGGAGGAACGTTGTCCATGGGGTTGTGATGGGTCAGACACGACTTCGCGACTAATAACAACAACAATAGATATAGATATAGATATACAGTAGATATAGATATATTAAAAATGATATTGCACTGACTCTAAGTTTAGAGTTTCGCTAAGTTTATAGCCCTTGTTCAGTATCATAAATCAAAAGGTTAATGAGAAGCAGCTCATAATTACATTTTAACTGGCAGTTAACTAACTATTATAAATCTTTCCCCCTTCCTTTATTCCATGTCTATATAACTGAACACATTATAAAATAGAAGGCACTTTTTTTGTTTCCTCAGCACAATGTACTCCATTTAAAGTATTTAAAAAAAATATGAGTATGATCTATTTTCCTCTCTGCAGAAATAGATTGATATAGTTGAGCTTGATGTTACCTGGTGGGCTTGAAAATGCCAGCAAATTTTTGAGTCCTGCCAACTTCACTGGAGTCTGGCAAATCACTCAGCTGTTCATTAATTAAAAATTCAGCTCCGGCTGCTGATCTTTCTAAATCCATACGTCTAGACTAGGATGTTGCTCGAGATGAAACAAGAAATGAGTACAGCTGATTTATGTGAATAGAAATAAGCACGTCTCAAAGGAGCTTTTTCAAGTGGCAACTGGACTTTCTGGTTTTTCTTTGAAGACATTTCGCTTCTCATCCAAGAAGCTGCTTCAGCTCTGGCTGGATGGTGGAGAATGGAAGGCTTTATACTCCTTGGCTTCAAAGAAAAACCAGAAAGTCCAGTTGTCTCTTGAAAAAGCACCTTTGGGACAGGTGATGACTGAGAATCTCCATAGACTTCCAATAGAATGCCTCGGTGTGTGTGTGTGTGTGTGTGTGTGTATGCGTGTGTGGACTTCCTTTGTTTTTCTTTGAAGATGTTTCACTACTCATCCAAGAAGCTTCTTCAATTCTGAAGAACTGAAAAAGCGCAGAGGTTTCTTGGATGAAAAGTGAAATGTTTTCAAGGAAAAAGAAAGAAAGAAAGTCCAGTTGCCTCTTGAAAAAAAAGGACCTTTGGGACAACCATGACCTGGATGACTGAGAATGTCCACAGACAGAAATAACCAAGATTCTGTTCAGAAATATGTTCATGAAGATATTTCTGGCATAAGCTTGACAGTTGCTTCTAATTCTGTAAAAGGTCAACAGTGTGGGAGATCTGACAGAAAGACAAAAAGCAATTAACGGCTAATCAATGAAAGGTCATTTTAATTCTTGGTCCAGATTAGAAGCTTCATGGAAAAGCGGAGAAAAATAATCTGAGATATTGACCCTGACGTCATCAACAGTAGGCACATGTATACTGCTTTTTAAATACTCTGATTCCACATCCAAAAAAATAATTCCTGATAAAAGAAAGCTAATTTCCTTGCCGAACTGAAGAAGCTTCTCAGATGAGAAGCGAAACGTCTTCAAGGAAAAAAACGAAGTCCCCAAAAAGCACCTTTGGGACAACCGTAACCTGGATGACTGAGAATCTCCCTAGACAGCTTGCCAAGCTACATCTTACACTTTAAATCAGAAATGCATTTAAAAGTATAGCCAACGTTTATTAATCTGGGTGCAGTTAACATACACCCACATGCTTAGGAAATGCTACTCTTTTGCAGGATTACAAGTAATATTTCATTGTTTATTTATTTATTCTAATTTTAAAAGAAAACTCTAAACCTATCCAGTGATGAAAACACTAAAAAAAAAAAAAAAATCGGGGAGGAGATGAATGGAATAGATCATTTAAAGAGGGTAAATTTCTGGTAAGCCGTTATCTAATGCACTTCAAGATCGAAGACTTTTCACACCCTAGTTTCAAAATTTTAGTCTTCCATGTAATTTCCATGTACTTTTCTCACCGATACAGACTTGGTTTCTGATGACCCTTTCCTATGAACGTGTTTTTGTGTCTTCCAAGAAACTTCATAATTTGTCCGACGTCTGCTGTCAAAACCCAATGTTATATTGTACATTTGTTTTGAGATCAGTCAAGATCGGTGAGGTGCTGCCATCTGCTATGACATTCCATAATAAAACTGCTTCAGTTGACAAGAGGACTGTTGTGGCTCACCAGCATCCCGTGCCGGTGCTCAGGGATCCCGAGGACGATGAGGCGGTTGTGGCACGGTACCATCGGCTTGTGCACCCGGCACCCGAGTCAGAGAGCGAGGGGGACTCAGTGCCAGAGGATGACAGCCAACCAGGGCCTTCTGCACCTCCTCAGTGGGAGCTGAGTGACTCAGGAGAAGAGGAGGAGCCTCTGCTTGATGCTAGGCCATGCAGGGCAGCTAGCAGGCAGGAGTGGCTCTGTAGAAGGAGGTCTCCTCGCGAGTAAATCTGCAGGCTGATTGGCCATGCCCTAAGGCTATTTAAGGCTTCAACACGCTGAAGCCGACTGCTGAAAACAACGTTTTACATTCTTGCTGCTATTAGGATTTCTTCGGCTTTGATTTCTGGATTCTCCTTTTGTTGAATTTAATTCATCCCGGGCTTTTTGCCAACGTGAGGCACTGATAACAGAGGACCTAATTGGCTATTTACTTTGGGGGTTTGACGTCTGGACAGCTTTCTACCGGATTTTTTGGCACGCCGGACTTTCTTATGCTTTAATGATTTTTAACCTCTAGTTACTAAGGAGTTTATTAGTACTAAAGAATATTATTGACAAAGTGTGTGTGTGCGTCATTTTCCATAGGGTGTGCCATGCTAGGACACAACAAGGACATCCTGAAAGATTTTTGAAAGGTGGCATCAGAGGTGGGTTCCTGCAGGTTCGGACCGGTTCTTTAGAACCGGTAGCGGGAATTTCCCCACGCTCGCCGAACCGGCAGCGATGGCCAGCTGGACACGCCCCCGAACCAGCTCTCTCGATTGTCTCTTGTTTTTCGCTTCTGCGCATGTGCAGAAGCTGGATTTTCAGCACTGTGCATGCGCCCCCATGCGGCGCGGGAGGAAGCGAACCGGCAACGAGGTAAATTAGAACCCACCCCTGGGTGGCATAAATATTATCTCAGGGACCATTATAACAAACCTGTAGGAATAACTGCTAGCAGGTTCGTACTGCAGAGAGCTGCTTAGCTCATTTCACAGGGAGCTTCCTAGATCAAACTAGCGGTATCCTTTAAGCACCGAACATCCCACAGCTATATCTCGACTACAAGTAAGCTTACCAAGTGGAAATTCAGCATTCCTACATAATTTAGAAAGGGTTCGACAACGAAGGAGAAAAACAATGTACAGGTAGTCCTTGACGTACGACAACAATTGAGCCTAACATTTCTGTGGTTAAGTGAGACATTCGTTAAATGAGTTTGCCCCATTTTACAACCTTTCTTGCCACAGTTGTTAAGTGAGTTACTGCAGTTCAGGGGTGGGTTGTGGATCCTGTTGCTGCCGGATCGCTTAGGGTTGCGCTGTGGGCACGCGCCCGCTTCGCGCACCCACAGCAATAAAAAAATAGCTTCTGCGCATCTGCAGAAGCAAAAAATCATTTCTGCGCATGCGCAGAAGCAAAATCCAAGATGGCGGCACCCACGGAGACCGGTGAAAGAACCGGTTCCGTGACGTCATCACCGGTTTACTAACGGTTCTAAAGAACCAGTTAGAACCGGTAGGAACCCACCTCTGCTGCAATTGATAAGTTAGCATGTCAACTTCAAAGCGAAATTGTGCTGGTTTCAATGGTTGCTGCTTCTCAGATGCACAGACTGGGGGGAGTGGAGCCACCCGTGGAATGCTGGTTCCAGACAACAGACAACAACAAGAATCCAGTTCTGTGGGAACCAAGGTCATTCAACCATCTGGGTTACTAAGGCCCGGACAATATTCGGACTACTAATTGGACAATGTGACTAGAACTAATGAGGGGAGCGGAATTTGATTCTTTAACTATGCAAAAACCAGGGGGATTAATTAGAGTTGGTTTTGCTTTGATTCGTGCTGATATGATGTATCCAATAAAGTTCAGTAGAAAGAGACCGGAAAGTTTCAAGTCTGCTTGCTTGGTTGGGTTCGTCAGTCGGGACCTTGACATAGCAACCTGGTTATTAAGTGAATCTGGCTTCCCCATTGACTTTGCTTGTCAGAAGGTCGCAAAAGGGGATCACATGACCTTGGGAGACAGCAACGGTCATAAGCATGAACCAGTCACCAAGCCTCTGAATTTTGATCACAGGAATACGAGGATGCTGCAGAGTGGTGCAATGGCCTAGAGGTGGAGCTCTCACCTCACAATCAGGAGGCTGTGAATTCGATCCTAGGTAGAGGCAGATATTTCTCTCTCTGGGCACAATGAGAATATATCTGCTGAACAAAACTCCGCATTGGCAACAGGAAGGGCATCCGGCCATTAAAACACCCTGCTAGCTCCATTCAGCTGCCCAGACTCCACCCTGCAAGGGATTATGGGGTTGTTAAATGATGATGATGATGATGATTACGAGGATGCTGCAAAAATTGTAACTGTGAAAAACGGTCATGTCACATTTTTCAGTGATGTCGTAACTTTGAACAGTCACTAAATGAACTGTTGTAAGTCGAAGACTACCTGTATAGTAATATGACAAAGGATAGGACATGTTGACATGTATTCCATACACTATTAAGCAGCAAGGAAAATACAGAGGTATTTTTCTTTGCTTTTGTTATTTTATTTGAGTGCATGATGTCTTCTACCTTCATTTTTCCTTAAATAAAAATTAGTCAGGATATTAAAATCGCTCTAACAGCTCAGACCTAGTGTACTGAAAACATAAATCAATCTACTAAATCATTATCCCAAAATTCAGTAGGTCATAAATGTATCATTTCTTTGCCCCAAAATCTAAAAGGATGTTTTAAGTACTTCTAATTAGTAACTGGTTAGATAACTCTGCTCTAATAAAATAAATGCCTATTAACATGCTAATTTTGAGACCATTAATTGGCATACAAATCAACCCACTATAGTTATTTTGCTAAGCATCAGTTAAATCTTCCAACTTTTTGCGAGTTTAATGTTTTTGTTAGGACATAGATCTAACAATAAATAACATGCAAAGTTAAATGTGTGTGTGTGTGTGTGTGTGTGTGTTGCCAAAGGTGTGTTGAATCACCTTTCTTTATTAACTCCATCAAAATTCATTTTATTTTAGAATACTGTACAATAACATTTTAATTTGAATTAAATGGTTGGTTTAATTAACTGTTTAAGATTAATGTAATTGTGGGATGTTGTGGCATCCATAAGCAGAAAACATTCATGATCTTTTTCCTTCTTCATTTTTTTTTTGTAACTTCTGAATCATTTCTGCTCATACACTTTAAATAACATCACTGATATTACAACAATGCACCAGGGGTGGGTTCTAACTTACCTCGCCACCGGTTCGCTTCCTCCCGCACCGCGTGGCCGCGCATACGCAGTGCCGAAAACTCAGCTTCTGCGCATGTGCAGAAGCAAAACAAGCAAAAAATAGCAAAAAAAGCCAAAAACAAGATGGCGGCACATGTGCAGTGCCGAAAACTCTGCAAAAAAAAATTCAAAAAAAAAAATTCCCCCCCAAAAATCCAAAAAAAATAAAAAATAAATTCCCCCCCAAAAATCCCCCCCCCAAAAAAAGATGGTGGCGTCCAGGGACCAGCACCGACAGAACCGGCTCCGTAACGTCACCACCGGTTTACTACCGGTTCCATAGAACCGTTGCGAACCGGGAGGAATCCACCTCTGCAATGCACTATTCTCAGAACCTGACCAAACTACATATTTCTTGTCATATATAGCCCCAAGCACATTTTTACTTAGATAACAAATGATGTTTTTATCCAAGTTACACCTATAACTAGAAGTTATTAGATTGAAAGATGTAAATTTCAGATTAATTTCTATGATGTGCACCAATTATTTGTTGCAAATGGCTTTCTGCTAATTTCCTAACCCTAATTATAATTTCCCAAATTTGTTGGAGTTTCAAAGTCCAGGTGGACTGAAGAAGAAAACAAAATATTTTTTGTTTGTTTTGGGTATCCTTCCTTCCTTCCTTCCTTCCTTCCTTCCTTCCTTCCTTCCTTCCTTCCTTCCTTCCTTCCTTCCTTCCTTCCTCCCTCCCTCCCTCGGCGCCACTCTGGGAACTCGGCCTGCGGTGCTGGGTTGGAAGCCAGTGGGCTGCTTCGGAGCCCCAAGTCCCGCGGCGCCGGCACGGGAGGCACGTGTCACTACATTCATTTTAATTTGTCAGCAGGACTCTTATTCTGAAATGACATTGTATACTAATATGAAGTTCTCATGTGATACCTGTACTGCACATGTGTTAATCTTTCCTTTGTTCTCTTTGTTCTTCACCATGTAGACACAGACTTAGGTGTTCTTATTTTTGTTATGAAATATATTACTTTTATTCTTTCCTGGACTCCGGTCTTATTATTGAGAATTGAGAGCAGGGAAACAAGATCATGTCACCTCTAATTATTTTTCTCCGCAACACTTCCTTCCTTCCTTCTGAAATGCCCAGACCAGAGGTTAATTAGAAGTTAGTATTAAAACCAGAATTTTTTGGACTTATATATTATTTCATCTGAAAGTTAGCTAGAACTGACTTTTATTCAGTAACATCTTGAAATTGCCCTTATACAGGTTGTAACTTGAAAAGAAGATCAGAGGAGCTTATAGATTTGGTGTCTAAGAAACAAAGGACAGCATGACTTTAAAGGAGTCTTTGCATTTCATAATAATGTATAGATCTGCCATCGATACAAATATTTTTCCTCCACAATTTGTCAGCTGAAAAATCTACTTGGCCTGACTGTCCCATGTAAAAAATGGTTTAACCAAACATCATTAAAATCAAAGCAGAAACATTCATTTTTTAAGTGTCTGAGGTTGCCAGCTGCAAAGCAAAATAAAAGAAAGCAAATATGACCCAAGAATAAAATTCTAGGAAATATTTGAATTGAAAAATAAATCAGGAAAAGCATACAGTACCTGAATATGTAATCTTATTTAGTTTAAGACAGATTATAAGAGTATGAGTATGTCAAAGTATGAACATATTATTGCAACATGCTCTACATGGGGCTACCCTTGAAGAGTGTTCGGAGACTACAGTTGGTCCAGAATGCGGCCGCGCGAGCTGTCATGGGTGCACCTAGGTACACTCATATTACACCAATACTCCGCGAGCTGCACTGGCTCCCTATTGGTCTCCGGGCACAATTCAAGGTGTTGGTTATTACCTTTAAAGCCCTATATGGCTCAGGGCCAGGTTATCTTCTACCACATAGCTCCCAGTGACCGGTAAGATCCCACAGGGTTGGGCTCCTCCAGGTCCTGTCAGCTAAACAGTGCCGGCTGGCGGGCCCATGGGGAAGGGCCTTCTCTGTGGCTGCCCCGGCCCTCTAGAACCAGTTACCTCCTGAGATCCGGACTGCCCCCACCCTGCTGGCCTTCCGGAAAGCGGTGAAGACCTGGCTCTTCCGGCAGGCCTGGGGCCGTTGATCTCGCCTCTGTAATTTGGCGAGATCCGGCCATGAAACAGTGTGTATGAGTTTTTAATTGTTTTTAAATGTTTTTATTATGTCTTTTTTAATAGTTTTTTTATATTTTATTAAGTTTTTTATATTGTTGTAAGCCGCCCAGAGTCCCCCGGGAGTTGGGCTGCATAGAAATATAAATAAACAACAAACATAAACATTCATGGACTAGAATAGATCAGCCAATGGGGACTGAATGGAGACATGGTAACAAGGTCAACTAATGAATAGGCACGGCAACTGGGGCAGCCAATCAGGGTTGTTTTGGAAACAGAAACTTAAGCTAGAAGGCTGGGCGTGGCTCCGAGGTCTGTGCTGAGAACTGAAACTGAAACTAGTCTGCTGCACTCTGCTTGTGTTTTGCTTGTAACTCCTACCACGTTGGAAGAATCTACTATTGGTATTGTAAAATTTATTTCATCTGTTATTATGCATACAAAGAAGTTAATGAATCCAGCTGAATCAGTTATCTGTGTGTGCTTTCTGGAAATGATTTTTGCAACAAACTCTGATGAAGACATGGTCAATCGTAATCAGAAAATACACTTCAGCTAAATTAAAAGTGGGATGGGTTGTAGATTTGCTGGACATTGTTACTGTTATAAGGTTTCCCGTGAGTTTCAGAAATTGCTTTAGAATGGGGAGAAAATGTTTCTGTGGTTAAAATGCTGAACTGCACTATAAATAGGTTTTATTCATCCTTAATCCAATCAAAACTGTTCCTTATCTATATCTCTCGTCTTGTCTATGTCTCCTAATGATGTGTCCCGTGCTCAGTGATGGTTTAGGATCACCTGTGGAGTGAGTATTTTGGGTTTCAACAGGGTTAATTTACCTTCCGTGATGGAAACATCTGTATGTATGTGTGTTAGTGTTCAGTGTGTAAACACTGAATCCATAACAGATGGGGAAGCAGATGACAATAAACAGGATCTAATCATCAGTATCCAATATATAATGGGATTTCTGAGAAATATTGTTTCTCCTCTCAGCAGTACTTTGATGTAAAAATTAAAACAGGAGCCCATTCAACGCAGTGAAATATGGCACCCTTAAGGCGAATCACGTTACTTTCATTAAACACTTGTCTGTTAGGTGTAATTCTGATACTCTTTTTTTAAAAAACAAAGAAACAAACTTGGTTACAAGATAGCTATTTTTTAAGAATTTTTTTTTTGGTGTCACTGCCTTAAGGAGGCTTAAATTCAGGATTCAGTAGTATTGTTAAGTAAAAAAGAGAAACAAATTATGGTTCTTCAAAACATACACAGACATACATATCACATGCATAAGGCAGATGGCTGGTCTTAATTAAACTTTCGTTTCAGCCAAATGATGTGTGTTTTACACAGGTCCTTGTAAAAATAAATTTACTGGTAGAGGAGCCTCTGAGTGGTGATAAGCAGTATTTCATACTTTCTTCCCAAGTAAGAAATTCTAAAGTCTTATTAATTCTTAACTCTATTCTTGTTCCCTGGACTAAACAGTTCCTCCAATATATGTACAATTTCCTTGAAATATCAAAGGGGGAAATATTAAGAAAAAACAAAAACAAAGGATGCCCACAGGTTTCTTGAAAGAAATTGCATTAGTTGGTTGTTGTTTTTTTAATTTTCCTTCTCTTCCTTTTGTGATTAATTGAAGATATGACTGAAATAAAATTTGGGGAAGGACCTCACTGCCTTTTGAGCATTTCACCTTTTTGATGTTTCCCACTGATAATTTTTCAGGATTGAACAATTATCAGATTCATGAAACTGTGGAAGCTTATTTTCAATGAGTTAGAAAAGGTATCATTTTCAAAGGTCTTAAAAATGGAATGAATGGGCAATTTCTTGTGAGAGATGTAGAGACTTCTGAATCTTTCTGTTGATCAGTCAACCAAATGTCTGCATTTCTACACTTGGAGTGGGGTGATATTCAGCATGACCATTGAGAAGGAAATGCTGGTTCCTCCTGGTTAATTACAGTCCTTCAGAAAGAATGGACATTTTCTGCGTTTCTTTTTGTGCATCCCTGCCAAAGGACTTCTCTAAACTTCTATGATCAGAAATTCCTGTAGTTAGAAGAAGAACATTCCATGGTTACCTGACCTGATTTACCTGTAGGACTTCAAATGGAATGTCATCAGAGGTGGGTTCCTCCCGGTTCGGACCGGTTTGCCCGAACTGGTAGCGACCCACTGGTGACGTCACGATGATGTCATAGAGCCGGTTCGGTCGGTGCCAGTCCATGGACGCCGCCATCTTTTTATTTTATTTTATTTTTTTTAATTTTTCCAGGGTTTTTTTTCTTCTGCGCAAGCACAGAAGCTGAGTTTCCAGCACTGCGCATGCGTCACCATCTTGTTTTTGGCTTTTTTTGGGGGGGGAAAATTTTTTTGCACTGCGCATGCACGCAGTGAATCACGCGCGCGCACATGAGGCGCAGCCACACAGTGTGGGAGGAAGAGAAGCGGTAGCGAGGTAAGTTAGAACCCACCACTGAATGTCATGGCATTCCAAAATCTATGTTGTTGTTTTTGTTGTTCTTTTTCTTGTTGTTGTTTGCCCACAGCAGGAACTCTGTGGGATAACTTAAATTAGGAGCTAGCAACAGGTCCAAAGTCATCACTGATTCTCTTTTGTTGAACATGGATTTGAACCAGTGTCTCCCTGATCCCTGGTCCATATTTAACACCTTTGCCACTGCATACCCATGGCTCTAATAGCAAGCTCTCCCTTTTCCATGAAAGTCCAACCCACCTGAGTTGTTGCTGTACAGAAAATAGGAGGTGGGACTATGAGGTATCTAAGCCACTTTGACTTCATCAATTAATGAAGATGGGATAACAGTAAACAAATAAAAAATACATTGGCGTAGACCTGTTACTATGATACTGGCTGTTTTTACACAAGATATTAAATCATGAAGCATGCCTTTTTGTAATGCGTAGACTTAGTTATTGTTCTTACAAAGCAGTAAAGTTCTTCCGTCAAAATTGAAACTAGGGACAAAGCAATTACAAGAAACTGGAAGAATTAAACGAAAGTTACAGAGGACATATACATAGTAAACAGAATGGCTTGCTAAATTAAATACATTTTAGAGGGTGGAATTAAAACCTGGTGGAGCATGAAGAGAGAAGATTCCTGCCATTACAAGGCTGAAAATACATTCAAATATGACATTGTTTTTCTTCTCACATGGTTCCACGATCATAATGCTACTCTCTAAATAGTGTTTGCATAATGGTCAAGAGATTAGAGAAAATGTTACTATTGATAGAAAGCATTATGGTTCCTTCGATGAAAATGGAAACTTTTCATTCATCTGTAACTCTGAGAGCTGTGTGTTTTGCCTTATCTTTGTACGATGGCTAGAAATGCATAGCAGAACTCCAAGGAGATTGAAAATGACCCAGTCTCAGTTAAAATGCATGTACAGTATATACACACACATTTTTTCCAGCTAGCTCAGTGGTTCTCAACCTTCCTAATGCCGCGACCCCGCCCCGCTGCCGCGACCCCCACCCCGCCCTACCCCGCCCACTCCCCGCATGCGATGAGGTGACAAAGGGGGCGTGGCACCAAGATGGCGGGCTACCGCGTGCTTAGGCGACCCCTGTGAAAGGGTCATTTGACCCCCAAAGGGGTCGCGACCCACAGGTTGAGAACCGATGAGCTAGCTAGATACTAGATCAAGGGACGCGGTGGCTCAGTGGCTAAGACGCTGAGCTTGTTGATCAAAAGGTCAGTGGTTCAAATCCCTAGCGCCGCGTAACGGAGTGAGCTCCGTAAATTGTCCAAGCTTCTGCCAACCTAGCAGTTCGAAAGCACATAAAAAATGCAAGTAGAAAAATAGGGACCACTATTTTGGGAAGGTAACAGTGTTCCGTGTGCCTTCGGTGTTTAGTCATGCCGGCCACATGACCACGGAGACGTCTTCGGACAGCACTGGCTCTTCGGCCTTGAAACGGAGATGAGCACTGCCCCCTAGAGTCGGGAATGACTAGCATGTATGTGCAAGGGAAACCTTTACCTTTACCTTTAGATACTAGAAAGCTAGATAGCTAGATACCAGCTAGCTAGATACCAGATATCTATCATCTATCTATCTATCTATCTATCTATCTATCTATCTATCTATCTATCTATCTATTTATTAGATAGATAGATAGATAGATAGATGATAGATAGATAGATAGATAGATAGATAGATAGATAGATAGATAGATAGATAGATGATATAGATAGATAGATAGATAGATAGATAGATAGATAGATAGATAGATAGATAGATAGATAGATAGATAGATAGATAGATAGATAGATAGATAGATATAGATATAGATAGATAGATAGATAGATAGATAGATAGATAGATAGATAGATAGATAGATAGATAGATAGATAGATAGATAGATAGATAGATAGATAGATAGATAGATAGATAGATAGATAGATAGATAGATAGATAGATTAGATAGATTAGATAGACAGACAGACAGACAGACAGACAGACAGACAGACAGACAGACAGACAGACAGACAGTCAGATGATAGATAAAATCAGAGTTTTGTGGAACAGTCCTTATGTTATGTTCATTGACCACAAAGCTGATTGATTGACCAAGATCAATGTTCTACAAATGGTTACATGGAAGTAAGTTCCTTTATGTCTTCCTCCCAGATAAATATCCATTAGGAAAACAGCCTAATGTGTCTCTGAGATTCGAAGACTGAAAATGTCTTGGACCATACCAATTTGTTCTGCATGGAATTTTCAGATTCTCATCTTCCTTCGCATCACTAGCTTAGCTAACCTTGCTCTCAATGGATGCTTTCCTGGGAAAATCACAGTGTATTTAGCCTATATGAATAGAATAGAATAACAGAGTTGGAAGGGACCTTGGAAGTCTTCTAGTCCAACCCCCTGCTTAGGCAGGAAACCCTACACCACTTCAGACAAATGGTTATCCAATATCTTCTTAAAAACTTCCAGTGTTGGAGCATTCACAACTTCTGGAGGCAAGTTGTTCCACTGATTAATTGTTCTGTCAGGAAATTTCTCCTTAGTTCTAAGTTGCTTCTCTCCTTGATTGGTTTCCATCCATTGCTTCTTGTCCTGCCTTCAGGTGCTTTGGAGAATAGCTTCACTCCCTCTTCTTTGTGGCAGCCCCTAAGATATTGGAACATTGCTATCATGTCTCCCCTAGTCCTTCTTTTAATTTAACTAGACATACCCAGTTCCTGCAACCGTTCTTCATATGTTTATTCCCCTAATCATCTTTGTTGCTCTTCTCTGCACTCTTTCTAGAGTCTCAACATCTTTTTTACATTGTGGCGACCAAAACTGAATGCAGGATTCCAAGTGTGGCCTTACCAAGGCATTATGAGATGGGCCGTTGTTTTATTAGAAATAAGTAATTTCTCTTAACTTCTCTTAATTTCTCTTATTAACAAGGGAGATCAGAGCAGCAAAAAGAAGCTACTCTGAAAAGCTAAAGAATCAGTTCTCAACAAATGAACCAGCAAACATGTGGAGAACTCTTAAAAATATCATGGTTATGGCAAACCACCTTCCCAGGCTGAAGGAAATCAGCAACTGGCAGATGACCTGAACGTGTTTTACTGCAGGTTTGAAAGGAAACTACAGCCACCTATCTCCACAACCCCCATCTCAGACACACCAACAATAGACAAGCCTCCTACAACTGACCCCATCCCATTGGGTTCACAACCCCTAGTGATAACAGAAAAGGAAGTGCAAGACCTATTTCACAAACAAAAGCCAGGAAAAGCTCCAGGCCCAGACAAGATAACTCCTTCTTGCTTAAAAGTCTGTGCTGACCAATTGGCCCCA
>QLTV01002540.1:1312828-1329171 GCA_003457575.1 Thermophis baileyi | reverse complement strand
GTCTGCAGTATTTTACCTATGAATAGAGAAATATAATATTCTGCCTTTTTAATATTTCTCCAAATATTTCCATATTTCTCCAAATATTTCATTCTTCTAGGAGAGGGGGGGTCTTCCCTCAAAGCCCAAAGTGTTTAGTTGTGCAGTACCATTGCTTGCAATTCAGATTTCAACGGAATGTCATTGAAAAAGAAGAAGTAAAAACAAAAGGGAAGTGGACACAAACATGAAATGTTTTGCAACTAAGCTTGGGATGGTAAGATCTTAGCTCAACTACCTGAAAATCTGTCCCAGTATAATAATGACACTGAGCTTGTAGATCAGAAGGTCGGCAGTTCAGCAGTTCAAATCCCTAGGGCTGCATAATGGGGTGAGCTCCCGTTACTTGTCCCAGCTTCTGCCAACCTAGCAGTTCGAAAACATGTAAAAATGCAAGTAGAAAAATAGGGACCACTATTTTGGGAAGGTAACAGCACTCCGTGCGCCTTCGGCGTTGAGTCATGCCGGCCACATGACCATGGAGAACATCTTCAGACAGCGCTGGCTCTTTGGCTTTGAAGCAGAGATGAGCACCGCCCCCTAGAGTCAGGAACCACTAGCACGCATGTGCGGGGGGAACCTTTACCTTTACTTTAAGGAGTAGGGGGAAAAAATCTATGTGACATCTTGACTCATTGATAGCAAAAACTTCTACCAGAGGAGTCTTCTGTTAGCTTCTATCCTAAAAAAATGGTCACCAGTAATGCATTAGGAGACTGTCCTCAGGAAAGTTATGATTTTCATATTAAGAGATGAAGGAGGGGTGAAACAGAGAAAAACTGATAGTCACTAAGATTGCTTTGGATGAAGACTAAAATAGGTGATGGAATTGTTGTTTTTTAATTACTTCTACCTTACTTTTAAAACTCCTTACACATCAAATATGTGACTCATATTATGAAAGAGAAGGTCTATTCCTCCTATCAGGTTTGCAAACTAGTATTTAAAAAGAAAAAAGCTATAGTAGATAAAGATAATTCTGTTATTCAGGGTCAGAATAAATTGGTGCATTGATATCTTCAGCAGAAAGGCAAGCTTATCTTCACCTTCTCCTTCTCCTTCTCCTTCTCTTTTTCATTTTCCTTCTCCTTTTCATTTTCCTCCTCTTTCTCCTTCTCCTTCTCCTTTTCCTTCTCCTTCTCTTTTTCATTTTCCTTCTCCTTTTCATTTTCTTCCTCTTCTCCTTCAACTTCTCATCTTCCTTCTTCTCCTCCTTCTCTCTCCCCTTTTTCTTCTTTACATCCATATGCAATTCTTCTCCAAGAGCCCAAGATAGTTTTGCATGGAGTTGCTTTCCCCACAGCAGCTCCTACAAATGAGCTCAGGGAGACTGATTGGTCTAAGTAGCTAAGGTTGGTTGAAGTTTGGCTGATGCAATGAAGGGGCTTGTTGGGCAATTTCTATTATGGCTTAATGGCTTTGTCCTGGTTTGGATCTTGAGTGAGGGCTAATCCTATACTCTGCCTTTGTTTCAAAATACCCTGTCTATCAAGCACACATTCCTAGAGATCAGCTTTAGAGGAGCCATTTCCATTGGGACTGATGCTAAAAATGTGTGGACTTTTACCTGTATTTTTAATCCCATCCATTCTGTTTGCAACATATGTTTTGTTTTCCTACCTTGTTTTTCCAAGTCTGATGTAGCCATAGATCAGGGGTGTCAAACTTGCGTAGTCACGTGACGTATCGGGACTTTTTCCCCCTTCACTAAACCGGGCGGGCCCAGCAAGTGACGCATCCGGCCCACGGACCGCGAGTTTCACACTCCTGGCCTAAGCCATTCAGTGAACTTTTGTGATGATGAACTTGAACCCATCAATTGTGTTGATTTTCAGAGTGGAATGATGGGAAATAGCAATAGCACTTAGACTTATATACCGCTTCATAGTGCTTTACATCCCTCTCTAAGCGGTTTACAGAGTCGGCATATTGCCCCCAACAATCTGGGTACTCATTTTATCGACCTCGGAATGATGGAAGGCTGAGTCAACCTTGAGCCTGGTAAGATTTGATCTGCCAAACTGCTGGCAGCCGGTGATCAGCAGAAGTAGCCTGCAGTACTGCACTCTAACCACTGCGCCACCGCAGCTCATCTTGAATTCTTGAATTGTATTTTTTTTTAATCCTCAGTCAGATGGAGAAGAGGGGGAGAAAGTCCAGCCTACCACATACATCCCTTAATATTATTTTGGAGAGACAGAAGATGCTGTAGTTTTAATTTCCCATTTGAGAGAAATGGAACCAGCCAACATATAATTACATATATGTGCTATATAAATTTAGGATGGTTTCTGCAATAAAATAAAATAATAAATGTTGAATCCCAGCAAGCTTATCGTAATTTAAATAACCATTGTTATTTAAGAGGAATAAAAAACAGGACAAGGGATTTATTGTTGAAATACAGAATAGCACAATTCCATGACATTGCAATTTAGAATGAGTAAGCATAATGCAATAATGTGTATGTTTAATTATGCGGCTTTAATAGAACCAGAAAAACTACACTGGATGCCAAAACATGTTGAAAAAAATATCCCAAATCTTCTTCATATTGGTGTACAAAAGTTACTTTCTATAGGTTTGTGTGTATGTTTGTGTTTGTATGTGAGAAAGTGAATGTGGCAAATTAAGAATGCTGTTTGTGAGTCTTAATTAACACCAATGCTATACAAATTCCCCTCAGGAGGTATGGCATTTTTTAAAATTTCCTGCTGAGTTTTATAAATGAGTGGTTACAAAATGTAAATTTAAACCTTAACTCCTTCCCCCCCCCCCAAAAAAAGGGATTTGGACAACAAAATGAGAATTAGAAGCTTAGCTTGAAAATACAACTTAATAAATTCATGACACATGATGCATCTTAATATGTCCTTGATCAACAATAGAGTGGTCAGCATTTGTAGTTAATTTTTTGTACAACCACTAAGAGAGGTGTATAAGTTGCTGCCTTAAGAACATATAGCTCTTAAGCAAGAAATATTTATGATGGAAAAGTTTCCATTTGCTTAAATAACTAATGTACCTCATTCCTGCTGCACCAACAACAATCTACCCCCACAAATAAGAAACAAAAATAAATAAAAGATTGAAATTAATACTATTCACACTAAACTTTAAAATCATTGCAAAGTCCAAAGAGAATTGTAACTAATATTGATATACAGTAGTGGGTTCTAAAACCCTTTACTACCCGTTCGTGCGCGCACTCGCATCCCGGGTGAGTGGGCGGAGCCTCCCGCCGCCACCGGGCCGAACTGGGAGCAACCCACCGCTGTTGATATGTGAGACAGTAGCTATTAGAGGAGGAGGAGGAGGAGGAGGAGGAGGAGGAGGAGGAGGAGAACAGTATGATTGCCAGCACCGTATATATTTCTTTCATATTTTTGTGATTTCTCTTCTTTTAATTTATCTCTCTCTCTTTTCTCTCAATCAAACAAGTTATCAGATTTTTAAGCATTTAGGCTTGTCACTGTTGATCAGTATTAACGGGGTCTTGGAGGCTTACTTTTATTTATTTTTTCCTCCCAAACTGTTTTAAAATCCTATTACGGTCTTGTAATTATGAATGCTGTGTTCTGACAAATAGTTGCATCAAGATATCTAATATTTTGATACTAATGCATTGTTAATTGTAATGTGTGGCAGGCTAATTCTTTCTTGGAAATCAGAGTAGTATTTCTGTCATTTCTATGCAAATGATCTTGAGCACGGATCATACGTGGAAAGGCAATCCCTGAATAAAAACAAGATTGACACTGACATTAATTGAAGTGTGTATTTTGGCTTTCAAGGTTAGCAACATATGGTGATAATGGATATCACTCTGTGGATTCAGCAGGTCTCACAGAAGGAAATAAGGACTAAAGTACCTGCCCTTTCTAATTTTCCCAGTGTTTCATGACATTGAAATGAGATTTGGATTCAGAGGTGCCCACTAACTGTTCTGGTTTAACCTAATTGTCCAATGGTCAGCAGTACTGCATAGATCTTTCTGATGTTTTCAGATTGATAGGTCTTCCCCTATGACTCATTTCAATAAATGCCTGCCCATTTTTCAGCATCGGTACCCCCTGAAAATCTAACGGAGCTTGTTTAAGGTGTTCATGTTCAAAATGGCAACAGGAAAAACCAAAAGGCGTGGAATATTATGCAATAACTTCAGAAAGGCTAGATTTTAAAAATGAGCCTGCTGGGAATATAATGATTGATATAGGATTTAGGATTGGTTAATGTTGCTGAGATTTTATTTTTTTTAAAGTGGTTGAGACAGCTATTTGGGAAATGGAATGAAATTGCCTTAACCATAAGCCCTCTTCCTGTGAAGTTGCAGATATAGGGGCCAATTCAATGGTGTCAAGCACTAACAACCAGGTCCATATAGTAAGTGAAGGGTTCAATCTACTGTTTATACACAGTTATTCTGTCCTCACTACACGTTAGTCTGTGTGCAGCTTGACATGCAGCTAAACCCAGCTATCCTCCAATAAAACAGACCGTGTGTGTAGATCTGGATGCTTTATTGAAAGAACAGGATATGGTGAAACTGGGGAAAATAGGGATACATACAATGAGAACCAAATACAAAATAGGCAGTATTGAGTTACTGCTGAACATAACAATTAATAAATACGAGTAATTTAAGTCTCACCAGTAATGCTCTGTATGTGGGATGTGGGTTTGTCCTTGGATGACCATGTGCCACAGATTAAGATTGATTCTTCTTTGTGCTTCTGCCTTATCCAAATGCTAAAGGAAATGGAGTCTGGCTTCCCAGCGTACACTTGTTTTGAGAGTGTGGGCTGATGGTAAAGAGTTTGGGTCAGCTTCAAATAATATAATTGGTAATTGTCTCTCTGACCACTAGATGGGGCTAGAGAGCAACAACAGTATATAAAAGTTATATGCTGGGGCATGACAACAGGAATCTTCTCAGACTAATGTTTTGCACCTGAGTAAAACTAGATAAGGTTCAGTGGCAGTCAAGGGAGTACTTCTCAGTAAAGAAGAGGATGGGGATCAAGCCATCTGAGTGTTGGTCTTCTCAGAGTACTTCCTCCATTCATTAAGGAGCCCATAACTTAGTAGTTCCTTTTGGCAAGCTTGAATTTAGTGCCTTTCCGGTTTGCTTACAATCATTGTACTTCAGACGATTGAATTTAATCATAGATCATGGCCAACGACAACTCTAAATGAGATCACAGTCAACAGACAGCTTTTGAAACAAGGGTTATCATACACTTCCAGTTAGCTAATTTTAATGAAGGATTTCTGCCTTTCTGACTAAAAGAGCACAAAGACCTTGGTGGAGTACTAGAGCATCCAATTGAGCTTTCCATCTAAATGATGGCTTTGACATTTGGTGTGCTAAACTTTCAAAAAAGGCAATAATTATTTCCATCATAATACAAATACTGGTGAAGTGGTTGCCTGAAGAAGTGGAGCTTTCAAAAGAGGTTCTATTACAATGCTTCCTGGCATTCAGGCAAGCTGCTTAACCTATCTTCCCCCCCCCCAAGAAAGCCACTCAATAATGAAAGAAAAAAAAAACAGAAGGAAGAAGGAGGATATGTACTAAATATCTCTTGTATTATCCCACTTGCTGGGATATTGATTCTTTGGCTCTTGAGCACTTGCCTTGCTGGCTATTTTTCATTCTGCATCATAAAAAGATGAGTAACATTCCCCGTTGTCAAATGAAGCCGATGGCAACATAGAGCTCTATTATTCACTACCTATGTCTTGAAGTAATGATGGTCTTGGCATATGTTTATGTCAGATACAATTAAGAAAATATGTAGATACAGGGTTATTTCCCATATTGTGTCCCACATTCAAGAGACCACAAGTCCAATTTCAGCAAAGTGATGATCAGTTCCTTCCAACTCTGTTATTCTCTTTTATATTTCACCTCCTCTTGGCTAGGTAGACAAAGTGGGCAAAAGTTTATTTGGCTTTGCAGCAATGTGAAAGTTCCATGCAAATGAAATATATGGTGATCTGCCCAACATTGTACATATGCCAGTGTAGTTCTTTCATTTGACAAAGGAATAGAGTCAACCCATCTCTCAGTTAAGGGTCTATGACAATTTGCCATGGCCAACTTGCCATGGCCAACTCACCATGGCCAACTCACCATGGCCAACTTGCCACGGCCAACTCGCTGCAGGACAACTTGCCATGGCCATCTCACCACAGGACAACTCACTGCCAGACAAGAGTTACATTAATACCAAAGAAATGGTGGAATAGAATCATTAAAAGAAAGATGCAAAAAGGAAGGACAGAATGAAATGTGAATGACAAAAATTAAAATATTTTTTAATTTATTTTAAATAATTAAATAGAATTATGAAATTGTCCTGCAACAAGTTGTCCCGTGGCAAGTTGGCCGTGGTGAGTTGGCCATGATGAGTTGACTGCACCAGCCAACTCGCCATGGCCAACTTGCCACAGCCAACTTGCCATGGCCAACTCGCTGCAGGACAACTTGCCATGGCCATCTCACCACAGGACAACTCACTGCCAGACAAGAGTTACATTAATACCAAAGAAATGGTGGAATAGAATCATTAAAAGAAAGATGCAAAAAGGAAGGACAGAATGAAATGTGAATGACAAAAATTAAAATATTTTTTAATTTATTTTAAATAATTAAATAGAATTATGAAATTGTCCTGCAACAAGTTGTCCCGTGGCAAGTTGGCCGTGGTGAGTTGGCCATGATGAGTTGACTGCACTTTTATTTAGATCCCCTGTCACACATAAATCTCTCCTCTCTCACCAAATACAATCTCAACTCCTTCCGCTTGTTCGCCGCTTTCACATCCACGTTGGAGATCCCATTTGCTGCTATGCCATCCTTAAGCACTCCACTGTCTCCGAGAGTATATTCCTTTCTGCCTCTTGTTTTTTCTCTTTCCGATGGCACCAGCTGTTTATCACTCTTTTCTTCCAAGTCTAACGTTTCGGGACCTCACGCCTCCAGAACGGCCATACCGACCGCGTTTTTCCGTGTAGTTTTCGAGAGTTCCTCTGGTCCCATGGGAGCCGCAACTCTCCACATGTAACCTTCGAGTGAACCCCTCTTTTCTCACGTTCCCTCCGGGATCCGATCTGCCTCTTAAAGGCTCCAAAACACGAAAAAATCAGCTGTAGCGAGCGGAGCCCCGCTTGTTCCAGCCACCTCAGTGTGACGTCACCACCGGAAGTTGAGTTGGCTGCACTGAGTTGGCTGTGGCAAATTGTCCCATTCCCTCAGTTAAAGGCTGACTTTGCTTAGTACAAGTCAGAAATTTCCAGATCTAATTGTGGAATACTAGAAGGGCTATTTTGAAACAACACTAATTTGTGGGTTGCCTTGTTAGCTACAGGTGAAAAGAAGCTCATGGCAAGAAATTGTCATGACTTTTCATTAGGACCTGATATAATTGCTGCTGATACACAGATGCCAATAGAGGCATTTAGCATTTACCAGGGAAGTAGCTGTTGGGTTTAAAAAACACCCATCAAGGTGAGTTTCCATGGGTAGGTAAGGTCTTTGTGAAAGCTTCTGTGGCTTTTCAATTGCTATTAATGGAAAATTCAGAGCCTGCACATTAATTCTGAATTTATTCTTGTGTTGAGCAGGAAATTAATAACCAGGTCTGGATATTAATCTGCCTATTTACTTACCTACCTACAGTATTTATCTATCATCTGCATATATAATTAGTCCTCATTCAGCAGCCTCCTCATTTTGCAACTTGCAACAGTGATAAGAAGTAACTTTTCCACCTATTCTTGTGTCCCCAAACTTTGCAAGTCTGTAAAGCAAAGAAAAGTTCACACAGACCATAAGCACACTCGTATATTCACTTAGTGGCCACTTTGCATAATGACTGACTAAGTTGCTGATCACAACTGTGGTTGCTAAACAAGGACTCTGTACTTTCATATAGTCATAGATACATGTTGATAAATAAACAATGTCTGTTTGAAGTATTCAAGTCATAATTCGTCCCTGGAAATAAAGTAGAAATGTTGTTGCCACTAAGGAAAAAAAAGAGAGGCATTATTGAACCCATTGAGCAATGTGGTAACTCAGGAGTTAAGATGATAAGCTTGGATGGAAAGCCAGAAGCCCAGGTCAAGACCTGAGCTCCACGTAAGAGGCTGAGCTCCCATTCTATCCCTGGTTCCTGCCAACCTAGCAGTTCTGAAGCATGCAAATGCAAGTAGATAAATAGGTACCACTTTGGTGGGAAGGTAACAGCACTCCAAGATGTCATCCTGGCCACATGTCCAGGGAAATGTCTTCAGACAGTGTTGACTCAATGTTCTTGAAACAGAGATGAGCCTTGACTCCTAGGGTCAGTAATGACTATTGGAGTAAAATCTGTGGGTTCTCCTATGCGCTGCTTGGAGAGTCCAAGCATGGGTTAATTCCGTCTGATTATCCAGAGACTGAGTTTTAAAATTCCTTGGCCACGCCTCTTCCACCTGGCTGAGCCTCCAGTTTTTCAACTCAGTCGGCCTACTGAGACGTGAATTTCCATGCTTGAACTTAACAAACTCAGGAAACAGTTCAGAAGAATTAGCAATGGCACAAAATTAAATGGCGCTAAAAGGCTTCCTCTTTGAAGCACCGTGGCGGTGCGGCTTGCCTTTTCTTAGTGCCGGCGACCAGAAGCACCGTCAGAGTTCTCCCCTGCGTTGCGGAGGGGCGACAGCTATACAGCGACTAGACCGCTCCACGTGGATTTGCAGAGAACTCAGCGGGGCTCCACTTCTCCTTAATTGCGCCTATTAACCGAGGCTTCGGTTTCAAAGGCTGGAAGGATCCACATGAGCGCTTAGAAACCGTGTTGCTGGTTTCGCGCTATTCTATTTACTGCAGCGCTTGTAACCGTTTTGCTGGTTTTGCACCATTTTCTACTGGCCAAGTGCGCTCACAAGCTGTGTTGTCGGTTTGGCGCCTATCTGCTGTCTTTGCTTCGTAGTGAGTATTATTATTCCCTGGGTTTAGCTTGCCAACCCCTTTGGGATCATTATTGAGCATTGATATTGTTCTCTTGCAGGGGGATCCTTCCCAGGCTTGGGATTTGCCCCAGTTGTAGTGAGGCTATCACAGCAATTCTTAGCTGTTTGAGCCTTTCAAAATGGCGGATCGCTCCAGACCTCACAGCAGCAATTCTGCTGAGTCTTCACCCAGACAGCAAGGAACAGAAGCCTCTGAGCCTAGCAAGGCCAGATCTTCTTCAAAGGGGCCGCCCATGAGATCTAAGGCTAAAGTTTCGAGCCTCTGACAAGGATGCCAAGAGAAGGCAAAGAGCTTTGGAAAAGCAGTTTTTGAAGGCCCCAAAACAGGCAGAGTCTGCCAAGGCCCCTAGTTTTACTGTGGGAAGGTCTGAGTCCATTAGTCCTTTGGAATTGGAGCTATCTTCTCAGGGCCTAGACGAGGACCAATTAACCTGGTCTCCTAATATTACCACCGGACCGCAGCCTTTTCTACCTACTTCCTACCAGGAAGAATTAAGCTCCTTCCCATGCCAAGCTCCTGTTAGCTTGAACCCCACTGGCAGGCCTTCGGTGCCATCAGCTACCTTTACTCCTACAGCGGTGGGGCTCCACCCTGAGGAGGATTTGGCCCCTGGCATCTCTCATGAGCTGCGCAGCATTACTGCTCAAACCATTTCACACAGCATAGAGGCTGCTTTACACCAGAGGGGTCTTTCGAGCCCATTGCCATTGGGTCCTTCCCATCCAGTGAGCGTGCATCAGCAATTACATCTCATTAGGGAATATGTTCAAGAACATCATTCCCCACCTCATTCCCTCCACAGTGATGTTTCCATGGTGGGTGATGACGAGGTGGTTGACTATGAGTTTTCTGAGAATGAGGGTCTCACCCCAGACAAGCCTGTGTTCACAGGGCTTTTTTGTCCCAACTTGTTTAAAACATTGTTATTCAAGGCCAATATGGGGGTAGCCAGCAGTTTGTCTGACACATGTACAACCCCTCAGGACCCAAGTGTGTTCCTTTTTACGTAGCCGGTCACTGCTCAGGAGGTGATTCCTTCTCCCAAGTTTTTTGTAGACGTTATACAAAGGCAGTAGAACCAGCCTGGCTCCATTATTGCCCCCAGTGGGATGGACAGGAAGTTGTACACTGTAGATCAGGACCTGGAGGAGCTTCTCAAATTACCATCTGTGGATGCTCCTTTGGCCTCTTTGGCTACAACGGCTCTTCTACCTTCTGACACAGCGGAAGGCCTAAAAACCGAGGACAGGAAAGCAGAGCTGGCAGATCGCAAGACACACCAGGCAGCTGCCTGGGCAATTTGATCTGCTACAGCAGCGTCTTTTTTCTCCATAACATATGGTCCGTGCATCTCCTGAGGACACCAGGATGCATCAGGATGTAAGTAAATTGATTGCATCTGCTGAATTTTCGGCTGATGCAACCTTCAACACAGCCAAGTTCGCCTCAAGGGCCCTAGCATCCAATGTCACCTCCAGGCACCTTTTATGGCTGCGCCATTGGCAAGCTGATATGAAAACCAAATGGAAACTAGCGTCAGCTCCTTTTAAAGGAGGCGATCTTTTTGGGGAGGTGTTGGACCCTATACTGGTGGAAGGTAGGGATAAGAGAAAATCTCTCCCTCACTTCTACAGGAGGGCGGAGAGAAGGACCAACCCTTATTATCGTAGGCAGTCCTTTCGGACCTCTGAGGCAGGGTTTAACTTCCCGGCCTACCAGAGACCATATTCCCAGGGCCTTGACTGCTCTCAGGACAGGTCATCCTTCCGAGACAGAGCTAGACAGCCACAAACCAGGAGGCCATTCAGGGGAGTCAGCAACAGGCCCTTCCATCGGACTAAGTGACTCTCAATCCAAGGTCCCCATTGGCGGTCGCCTAAAAGGGTTCGCAAGCCAATGGCAAAGGACCACTACCGATGCTTGGGCTTACAAACAGTGAGGCTCGGGCTCACTCTAGAGTTCTGCTCAAGCCCCCCCAAGAAGGATCATCCGATGTTCCATTCCCAGGGAGACCACAAAGAGGTCTCCGATGGAAGCTGAGATTCAGCACCTGCTGGACATTCAGGCAAATCGACCCGGTGCCAGTGGGGCAGCAGGGTTTCGGCTTTTATTCGATCCTCTTTCTGGTACCAAAGAGCTCAAGGGGAGGGGGTGGAGAGCCATCCTGGATTTAAAGAAGCTCAATGTACACATAAAGTACAAATGCTTCAAAATGCAATCCCTGCATTCCATCCTGGGTTGCATAAGACAGGGAGATCTCCTAACATCTATAGATCTCAAGGAAGCATACCTCCATGTTCCAATTCAGCCATCCCACAGAAGGTTTCTCAGGTTCATGTATTCGGGGCTGCACTTCCAGTACAAGGCCCTACCATTCGCCCTTTCATCAGCCCCCAGAACCTTCACCAAATTATTAGATGTGGTGGCGGCTCATCTCCGGGCAAGACCCGTCAGACTGCAATGTTATCTGGATGACATATTAATCCAGTTGTCCTCGCAGATTCAGGCAGTGCAGGAACTGCAAGTCACTGTCCAGACCCTCCAGGAACACGGGTTCTCCGTAAACATGGAGAAGAGCCATTTTCAACCTACTACCAGTTTGAACCATTTGGGAGCAGTAATAAGTACCGAGACCTGTCAGGTCTTTCTCTCCCAGGAATGCAGGGCCAGCATAAGGGACATGGTGGTTCAGATCAAGTCCCTGCGGCTAGTGCCACTGATCCTTCTTTCCCAGTTGTTAGGGAAGATGATCTCCTGCCTGGCAATCGTGCCTTGGGTGCGATTACATGCCCGGGCCCTGCAATGGCTCCTGCTGCCAAGCCAACGAGCAGGAACCAGCAATTCCAACACTCGTATCAGGGTTCCGCAGAGAGTACTTCGATCACTGGACTGGTGGACATCAGCAGCATTGGAACGAGGCTGTCTGTTCAAGGAACCTACATGTATGGTAGTAACCTTGGACACCAGCCTTTTCGGCTGGGGGGCCCACTTGAGTTCCCTGGTGACCCAGGGATGGTGGTCCTCGGTGGAACGTCACAACAGTATCAACTGGTTGGAGTTGAGAGTGGCGCATCTGGCACTGTGCCACTTTCAGGAGGTGCTCTCAGGTCATCACATTTTATTGTTGATGGACAACGTAGCAACCAAAGTGCACGTAAATCAGCAGGGAGGAACCTGTTCCAAGAACCTGATGCATGAGGCAGGGTCCTTGGGTCTATGGGCAGAGGGCATTTGTTATCCCTGCAGGCAGAGCACATATCTGGGATCTCCAACACACAGGCGGACTGGTTGAGCAGGACAACCATAGATCAGTCCAAATGGCATCTACATCCAGAATTATTTCGACAACTAACAGAGACATTCGGCCACCCTTGTGTGGACCTATTTGCCAGCCCATCAAACACTCAACTTCCGAGGTTCTTTACAAGGTTTCAGACACCCGGTGCGGAGGGGACCAATGCCCTCTGCTGCCCTTGGCCTCCTGGGCTTTTATACGCCTTTCCTCCGATCCCCCTCATTCCAAGAGTCATCAGAAGGATCCTGTTGGAGGAGGCGGAGGTTCTCCTAGTGGTGCCTCACTGGCCCAGGCGCCTGTGGTTTGCGGACCTGGTGAGCTTGAAGATTCCCTGGGACAGGATCTCCCTCAGCCAGGGGGCTGTGCAACACCCAGAGCCCCAATGGTTTCAGTTGGCCGTTTGGCACTTGAAAGGGAGATCCTGCAGAGAGACCATTTCTCTGGCAGAGTAATTTTGACCATCCAGGCTTCTCGATGAGACTCAACTAACAGGATATACGAAGCCACCTGGTCCGCCTTTTGCCGCTGGTGCGCAAAGCAGAAACTGGTTCCCATGTTGGCATCAGTTCCAAATGTCTTAGACTTTCTTCAAGAGGGCCTTGATAAAGGATTGTCAATTAATACCCTCCGCAGACAGGTGGCCGCTCTAGCCACTATCCTGAGCAGCGATGGAAAGTACTCCCTCTCTCATCACCCGAGGGTGCGTAGTTTTTTAAAAGGGGTTGCTAACTTGCAACCGCCTACGGTGCATAGATACCCTACCTGGGACCTGACCTAGTCCTACAGGCCCTTTTGTCTCCCCCGTTCAAGCCATTAGGTTCTACCAGCCTCAGACTACTGACCTTTAAGGTGGCCTTTCTCATAACTATCACATCAGCTAGGAGAATTTCTGAGTTGGCGGCCCTCTCCGTGCGGGCAGACTTGTGTGTCTTCCATTCCAACAAAGTTGTCCTCAGACTGGATCCAACATTCGTGCCCAAAGTCAACTCTCTATTTCACAGAGCCCAGGAAGTCATCTTACCAGATTTCTGTCCAAATCCCAGACACCCTCGAGAGTGGTGATGGCATACATTAGATGTCCACAGAGCCCTTCAGAAGTACATAAATAGAATGGCCACTTTCCGGAGAACTGAATCCTTATTCGTTTTTTTTCAACCAACTTCCATGGGCAGGAAGGTGATGCCTTCTACCATCGGGCATTGGATCAAGTCGTGTAATGCATTGGCCTACGATCATCAGGCCAGACCCATTCTGGGGCACATCACAGCCCATTCGACCAGAAGTGCAGCCACCACGGCTGCTTGGGCTACACAAGCATCAATCCAAGATATTTGCAGGGCAGCAACTTGGGCCTCCCCTTCACCATTTATCAGGAATTATAAATTGGACATGTTTGCCTCGGCTGAGGCTGCATTTGGGCGGAGAGTGCTCCAGAGGGTTCTTCCAGCCAGGTGGATCCTGGACCAGACTGATCCCTGCCCTTAGGATATTGAGCTTGGGTATATCCCATGCTTGGACTCTCCCAGCAGCACACAGGAGAAAGAACGTTGGACTTACCTGAATGTTCGTTCTATGTGTGCTGCGGGAGAGTCCAATCCCACCCAAGGTCCTTGCTGGTCCAGTGTCCGGGTGTGGCGGATTCATCATCCTGGCTACGTCATCTCAAGATCCAAGTCCTTGTCGAAAAACTGGAGGCTCAGCCGGGCAGAAGAAGCATGGCCAAGGAATTTTACAACTCAGTCTCTGGCCAATCAGACGGAATTAACCCATGCTTGGATTCTCCCGCAGCACACATAGAACGAACATTCAGGTAAGTCCAACGTTCTACTCCTTTACCTTTACCTTTATTATTGGACCAATTTGCTTAGTTCTATACAGAGAGAAATTAGAGGAGAGAAAGTAGAACAAATGCCCATATAAGCAACTTTAAACAGAATATTTCTTCAGAAAGTTGGTCCAAACCCAGGTTCAGTGGCTTAGTCATTTGTCTAATTCTAAAAAATATAGCATATTTTTTTCAGTCTATTACATATAATTGCATGGGAAGTTAAGTGCATTCAGATTCAAAACAAGTTTGCTTTTTTTAAAAAAATAATCCTGTTCTTATATATATCAGCAAGTATAATAATCTGGCAGATATTCATTAAAACATTGCATTGATTAACTCCTGTTGAAATATTATTTTACATAAAATATCACATGTCTGCTTTAAAGTAGAATGGAATGCAAAACTAAGTATGAATGTAAAGGAAACGTTAAACAAATATATAGATCAAGAGGAGAAGGAAGAATATAAATAATGAATTTGTTTTAGACCAGCGGTTCTCATCCTGTGGGTTGTGACCCCTTTGGGTTGGTAGCCGGTAGCGACGGAAGCGGGAAACTTCACCCGGACGCCGCCATTTGGGTTCTTTTACCCTCTGCGCATGCGCAGAACGCTTTGTGCATGTGCAGAGGGTAAAAGAACCCAAATGGCGGCATCTAGGCGGGCGGGCGAAGTCTCCCTCTTCCGTCGCTACCAGCTGTCCAGCGACCCACAGGCATGCCCGAACCAGGAGCATTTCACCCCTGGTGCCACACCCCCTTTGTCACCTCATCGCGTGCGGGGAGGGGGCAGGGCAGGGGTCATGGGGGCGGGGTGGGAGTCGCGGGGGGTCGCGGCATTAGGAAGGTTGAGAACCACTGTTTTAGACTCAAACTAGACTTCCATTATTAGTTAGGCAAAAGCTGGATTGCCAATAGAATGTTGGAAAGGCTTCTAGGAATTTTCAGTCCAGCAGCCCAGAAAGAAGGAGGAGGAGGAGGAGGAGGAGGAAGGCGAAGGAGAAAGAAGGCAAAGGAGAAAGGAGGAGGAGGAGGAGGAGGAGGAGGAGGAGGAGGAGGAGGAGGAGGAGGAGGAGGAGGAGATGAATGAGTTTAAACCCAAAAGAGTTTAAGGCTTTCCATCTCTCTGAATTATGCAATCATCTTTCGTTTGTCATTTCCCCTTTGGTCTATATGGTGACCTTGGTTTCCCGGGCTTAAGTCTACAGTTGAAACTGTGGTTTGACTTGAAGATGATTGGAAAAATCTGAAATGATGTTTGATGCAAAGCCTCTGCTCAAGTGATCGGCTGAATGGTTATTTATGCCGGGATAATGCAATACAGGTTGCAGCATAATTGAGTTGAATGACTTCAAGCGTGTCAGCAACTGCATTCATTCAGAGAACATAGGCTGATACTACTGTAATGACACGGGGAAATTTAACCTGAAACATAGATAAGGAACAACTGCTTTCAATATTCAGCTTTCCCTCGGTGTTTAAGCAATTCTCGGTACACTCAGTGGCTTCACTGATGTTAGTTTTCCCCTCCTCTTAATTAATTGCCTTTTTAATATTATCATCTTCCAGAAAGATCCCTTGCCATTTCTGCTTTGGAGAATCTCAGATACAGCATAAATAAATATTATAAACATAATGCATTATCTGAGCTCTCTCGTTCTGTATTCCCTCTTCTCTTATTTCTTTCTTTCTGGAGTTAAACATAAAATATTCCTTTTTGGGTATCTCAAGACACTTTAAGTACATGAATTTATTTTAATCTTTCAGCTATATTAAAGCATGATTTGCTGCATTCATCTTCAGGTTTTCAACATCACGTCTCATATCTTGGAGTAGGAAATCATTGGAAAATAAGATTGAAACATGACTAAGTGTGGGAACAACTGACATAATATTGTGCTAAGTGTATTTTCAAAAGGGTAAGGTTCTTTAATCCATAGATCGACAGATAGATCGATAGATCAATAGATAGATGATAGATAGATAGATAGATAGATAGATAGATAGATAGATAGATAGATAGATAGAGAGATAGATAGATAGATAGATAGGCAGGCAGGCAGGCAGGCAGGCAGGCAGGCAGGCAGGCAGGCAGGCAGGCAGGCAGGCAGGCAGGCAGGCAGGCAGACAGACAGACAGACAGACAGACAGACAGACAGACAG